>APFE030223064.1:205915-243149 GCA_000404065.3 Pinus taeda
CAGAAAGCTAGCCTAAAATCATCAACTAAGTTTGAATCCAGATCAACTGAGGTTGAATCTAAAGGAGAGAGCCCTCTCTGATTGCAGGTGGGCTAGAACCTGCAATCAGAAGACTGGTTTGTGGTTACCTCGGCCGTATCCATAATAGGAGCCTAGGGACAACCTGAGTGATAACAGTTGGACCTAAATTAGTTCAATTATTTCTTATTGGGTATCCATTGATGAAGGTGGTAACCACAAGGATTCTAGGGTCTACATATTTTTCAATGGAAAATCCGGTAGACATAATGCTTGCAAGTTTTCCACCTACATCAATTTTAGAGGGTTCTTTCTTTTGTCTCCCTGGATTTTTGGTGCATAGTTCCCTAACTGTTTTAGCATAAATTGGGATGTCCCTAATTTCTTGTAGTAAGGGAATCTTGATGCATACATTTATTAATTCAGATACTAGATCAAACTTAGTTTGTTTCATGATTTCTTTCACCTTCAACCTTTCTGGAAAAGGAGGCTGGACAGTTTGAGATGAGAAAGATTCTTGTGATATTAGAATGTTTTGTTTTGATGTTTCTTGTATCTTTTTTGTTTCAAGCGTATCAGGGGTTTCTTCCTCTATAATCTCTTCAATTTTTCCTTGTTGGGTCACGACTTTTCCTTACCTAAGTTTAATTTCCCGCAGAGACACAGGAAATTCCTACAACAAAGGTACAAAAATTTCCTGCAGAGGTTGAGGTGTGATGCAATAGGTAGAATAATTGGGATAAGTGGATGCTCTAACATTATGAGTAGGTTGGACAACTTTATTGTTGGGATTGGATACTGGCTGGGTAGGAATTTGTGTGGGACGTGGTTGAGTTGATGGGGCATGAAACTGAAGTTGTAGTTGTGGTTGAACCACTTGTTGTGGCAAGGGTTGTGGTGAATAAAAAAATTGAGGGGGATAAGTTGGTGTAGCAGGGTAAGGAAAGTTTCCTGCTAAGGTGGTTGTGGAGGCTAGGGTTGCTAGGGCATCAGAAAATTCCACATCTGATTTTGGGTATAAGGAAATTGGAAATGTTGTTGTGCCATAACTGCAGGACGTGGTTTCCATGGATTTTGAGGTGCCATTGCATAAAGTGCATTAACAACTTCTTGATATGCTAAGTAGGCTTCTTTAATATCTGGAAGAGAAGGACATTTAATAGTAGAATGATCAACTTCACAGATTCGACATACCTCTATACTGGATGCAGGACACTCCCTCAAGGGATGTTTCTTTCTACATTTGGAGAAGAATACAACCAGGGTGTTTTCCACTTCCTCCTGTTTCTTCTTAGCCTAAAAAACATCCAACTATGAAGTCAAAGTGCTAAGAATGTCAGTTTTAAAATTTTCAAATAAATTACCCATTTTAGCTCTGGTTACCCTAACCCTTGCAACTAGTTTAGTGAATCTGGAAGAAGTATCTCTTGATCCTCTCCCAACCTTAGAATTTCCCCTTAAAAATTGTCGACACAACTCACACACATCATCATAACTCAATTTTGATATATCACCTACTCCCATCAGGTTCAAAACCTCCAGAGATTCCGGTCTTATGGCTCTTAGCAAAACTGTTCTCAAGGTTACTTTGTTCAGCTGGTTCATCTTGGATCTTTGCAAATTGCACTAGAATCTTTCCAAGAAGTCCTCTAGGATTTCCTCCTCCTTTTGGGTCATGCCAAATATTTATTCTTTGATGTCCTTGGTTTTACAGTAATACTGATAGTTTCTCAAGAATACCTTCTTCATGTCATTCCATGTTGAAATGGAGTTTGCACTCAATCCCATAAACCACTTGAGGGATGCATTTTTTAATGTGGCAGGAAACAACTTCAACTTTTGAGCATTTGAAGAATAATAGTAGCTCCTACACAATACATCAAACTCAAATAAGAAGGCAACATGATCTTCACTAGAGGTACCATGAAAATTAGGCAAAGCAGAGGGAGGAATGTTTTTCATCTGAGTGGCTCCAACAGAATATTTGATAGGAAATTCGAATGTAACTGGTTCCTCTTCTTTCTCATGATAGTCCCCATTTGTAGTACCAATACCCTCTAGATGAGCCATATCGAACTAGAATTGAGTGGGACCCTTATGAGCTACAAATCCTCCAGAGTCAGCTGTCCCTCTTCAGGCTGGCCACTGAGAAAAGGTGTTGTCCCCCTAGTAAGAGGAGATTCTTGATGAGAAGTAACAAAAGATTCTCTGACAGAAGGATCCTTCTATGTTGTGGGGGTATTGATCTGCTTAGGATCAGTTGTCGATCCTTGTTCAGAACTGTCAGTCCTCAGTTCAGATTCCTTTGTTTCCTTTGCTTTGTTCTTTACAGACTTATTTTTCCTTGCCAGTTTATTAGTGGACGAAGTGGTGCTCACACCACCACTGGAAATATTTGAAAATCTGGTTCTAGCATATTAGCCCCTATTCATACATTATACATAAAAAATTCAGAACTTCTACTTACCAAACAATCAGGACGTGGATTTGGCGAATTTTGATCTTCGCATATGCGTAGGCCTTACGTGGGGTCTTACCACTTCGACTCCCCTTTTCCTAAAAAAATTATACAAAAATAAGTCATACTAAAACACTTTCTGTATCATCCCTTAGATCCTCCCCGACAACGATGCCAACATGTTGGGGCAAATTATAGACTTATATTTTGACAAACATAAATTATCAACCAGGGGTAATTGTAACCTTGTGAGGTGCAATGAAAAATATATGAAGGTTGACAATTTCAATGTATGAAAGCCACACACAATCCCAAATCTCTCTTCTCTCTCTCAGCACTTAGCAACAAAGGCTATGGAGTAGATAATTCATCTCTCTACAACACCTAAGATTGCTGATGCAGATCAAGAAAATATTGAAAATTAAATAATAGTAATTGAATCATGCCCATTATCAACCATTCAATCTCAACTTCACAATGTATACCTGAGAACAAGATGCATACCTAGATCTATCCTTTAATCAAATTAAAATCATCCATGTAATGAACTCAACCATTAACCATTAAAGGCATGCGCTGCTGTAAAAACAGGGAAGAGGAATGAAATTGTGTACAAATCTATTTTTAATACAGAAAATAAAATAAAATTAAACAAACACTATAACTACTAGAGTTGTGAGTAAAGGGGGCCCTCCACTCACAACCCCGTGATTAATAAAGAGTTTTACAACAAGATCAACAAAACATTAACTTGTATTAATGTGAAAAATAAAAGATTACACAACAACACAGAGGTTTTATATATGTCTCTTCGCCCCCTATACAAATCAGATCCATTGTTTTTATACAATTCATAGGTCAATGCCTTTTCCCATCTAAGTAAACATTACAAATCTTGCTAAAAATAAGGAAATATAGGATATTGAGATCATTGGTTTGATCCATGACTGGAAGCATGGATCAAAACCAACTCCGTTGATTGTGAACCGCTTTCACCAATTCGGCTGAAATGAGAAGAACAAGACCTAGGAAGCTAAGAAAAATAAATTTGGAATAGCCGTAGGATGGAATCCATGTGGATGGGTTTTCAAACAAAACCCATGTTCCCATTTCTCTTGAGGATGATCAGAACATGTCTAACCTTCATGACCTTTGTGGGAAAACCGCCCGCCGTAATGAAGTTGCTGCAGGAAATCAACATTGCTGCAAGAAACTGGCTTTGCTGCAGAAAATTGGAAATCGATGCTGCTATAAGAAATCCCTAGTCTTCTATAGGAAATCATGGATTTTCCCAAAGATAATTGGTTTGCGAGAAATCACGAATCTGCCCAAAGATAGTTGATCTGCAGGAAATTCGATTAGTACCTCTCAAAGTTATAGATTAGTTAATTAGGTAGCATTCAACATCAAATTGCTTAAGAATAAAGAGAAATGACAAGTTTTGAGTTATTTGCATGTCTTAGAGTCAAAATTACCCTTTTGGGTCAAAATGAGGCACTGGATAAGAAAAGGATGGTGATTAGAAAGGAAAAAAGAGTCTTAAAGGGGGACAAAGCCTTAGGAATACTGTAAAAAGTAGCCAAAATCTAGGCCCAACAAAGATATTATGCAAGCAATTGGAATGGTTGCAATATTTGAGTCGGTACCAAATGAATCACACATGCAAGCAGTAAAGAGGATATTATGATACTTAAAGGGCACACTCGATTATGGGCTTTCGTATCCTATGATTATAGATTTCACATTAAAAATGTACATAGATGCTAATTGGGTGGATATAATTGATGATAAAAGGACACTAGTGGGAGTGCATTTTTCCTAGGAGATTATCTTATGCCTTGGTCAAGCAGAAAGAACTCATAAAATTATATTTTTACGGGTGAAGCTAAATACATAACAACAAATGAATGTTGTACCCAATTTCTCTAGATGAAACAAACTTTGTCATAAAAGTGGAATATGATCAACCATTTGTCATTTTTTGCGGAAACACTAGTGCAGTCAATATCTCAAGAAACACTATTGTGCATGTTATCACCCTATAATTGAACCTTTAGGCTAAGAAAGGTTTATAGGGGTAACCACAAACCTCTTTTGGTTAGAAAACTGGCCTTTTCCAACCTAAGGGGGCTCCCTCACTTGAAATAAGGTCAAATGATGTAATCAATAATGCTCAAGAACACTTGACAAAGGTTAGATTTGTAAAGGTGAAATAGGATTTAATGAAAATGGTTGATGGACTTGAGAGGGAGGGTTAATGAGCATGGATTCATTTTTCAGATTTTTACATAAAATGATCAGAGCTTCATATTAGACACTTCTGAAAACAGAGGCAAGGTAGGTACTATTTCAAGTCACAACATTTGTTATTGCATAAGATGAGTTTTGAAAATAACTGGAAATTACACAGAGATATCCAACCACATGTAACAAAGCACGAATTGAATTCTGAAACACATATTTCATGATCGAATATCTAGAGTAATATTATAAAGGGGCACATAGCTAAAGTGAATTCCATTATAGTTTAGAAATAAGAGCAGCCATTCAGAGCATCAACATAAATCAATTCCAAAAAACTGTCTTAGAAACAACTTATAAGTGAAAAATTGAAACAAAGGCACAATGAATATCATACACATAAGAAAGGTCACAAAAACTTGAAATTCATACCACAATAATCTCTGGTCAAGTGGAAAACTCACTCCACTGATAATTTTATTCTAGCAAAAGAAAAGACATACAAAGACCTTCTTCTCAAATCTGAACCCTTTTCTCTTGTTTTGTTCAATTTAAGTAAATTAGGAAGAATGAAAAATCAAAATTAGATACAATGTATCTTTCATCCACTTGAGAGGATCGAATCATCTCAACTTTAGAAACAACAAGTTTTAAAAAACTAAAACTAAGATAAAGCTAAAATAAAACTCAAACATCTTTTTTGATAAAATCAATGTTATCTTATCTACTTCTTTGATCCTTATCCATGTTTTTCTATCCATATCACTAATATCATGATAGCAAGGTCCAAAACTGACTTGAAAAGACAAAAAACTAAGAGATGAGTTGCGCAGTGGGCTCCAAATTAGCTATACATGGGCTGCATTGAGTGAAACTGAGCCAATGAGGATGATGACAAGGTTATTGAGTTGGAGTAGGACCCATTTGGTACCTCCTTCCACGCATGCAAATCTCATAACTGCCCAGTCAGCATTTGCACAACAAAATTTTAAATTTATGATTTTGTCTTTCCCTTCCCGCTCCAAAACAAAACAGTGTCTAATAGTGCATCACCTATACGTTATGACTCCCAACAAGCGTCAAAAATCCAAAAATCTTCACATTTACAAATCAAATTTCAAAATGTTTAGAATTATGTCAGCAAGGAATTGTGAAAATGGGTTTCCAAGTGACACCAATAATTCCCAAACTATACCACCTGTGTAAAACCTGAGATAGATTTTTGTATATTAACTTTTTTTTAGAGCAACCTCTCTCAGTTTCCTCAAATTCTACCCCAACTCTAAAGAATCTGTTCCCCAAACTCATGGCTAAAACAATAATTTGCACAGTCTGGAAAATAAGCTTTAGAAATTCACTTTAATATCCCAATATATGACACCTGTGCAGAAACTGAAGGAGGTTTTTGTTCTTTAACCCATGATTGAGAAAAACCTCTTTTAGTTTTTCGAAATTAGGCTCCATTTGGTCAGAAAAATATTTTGAAAGTAATAACTAAAAAAGTCAATTTTGGAGCAAATTCGTAGTGAATGTAGCAGACCTCCATGTTTGATATGGTTGTAGATGGCTATGTGCAAGGTTAAGTGCATAGATATGCTTGATATGACCTGGTGATGATGTATCACCCTCTGAGTGTTTTCCTCCATGCTTGCAGACCTCCATAATGACTTTTCTCAGTTTGCACAGCGACTGTGTAGCTCAGAATTTTGTGCAGCTGTTGCGTTGCAACTCTCCCATAATCGAGACAAAAAATTGTCCTCACACCTCTGTTAGCGTACTCTCGGTCTTTTGCTATGTGACTATCAATTTACCGCTGAGAAGAGCACTAATTACAGAGTGGAGAGAGAAATGAGGGTGGTATGAAAAGAGATTTGAAAGTGCGCATTTTGTTTTTATTTAGGCATAAGTATGAACTTAGAATAAGGGTTATTATGGTTATTATGGTCATGAAAGATAAATGATAGTTATGAGTTGTGAGGGTGTAATATCAGTAATGATGAAATGAGTTAAGGAATATAGGTGATAATGATGAGAGGTGATTTTAGGAGGGGGTGTGTATATGGGTATGATGTTGGATATAAATGTATATGTAGGGGGGTGATGTATGGAAAGGATTTTAGTTAATAGGATATAATGAAAGGGGTATAGGAATGGAAAAGTGTATAATAGGTATATATGTGTTGGAAATATTACTAAGAGGGGGGGTGAATCAAATATTTCAAATCAATAAATTTTCATTCCATGATCATAATTTTTCATTTCTAATCATATATAACTATATATATCTATAATATATATATATTAATATATATAATAATATATATATATATATATATATATATATATAATATACTATATATATATATATATATATATATATATATATATATATATATATATATATATATATATATATATATATAGCTAGCTTAAGTGAAGGAAAGTTGCATGTGCACGCAACTGTTATTAAGGAACTATCGTGTATCCAGTGACTTATATCAGTTAATTCATCACATGTTGATCTTTAAATCAGTGCATAGTTCTTATTACATTAAACAGTAACCATTGCAATAATAAAACAATAAACCATCACACATAAGCAACACACATGAACACCAAGATTTAAGGTGGAAACCCAATGTGGGTGAAAACCACTTGCTGTTGTCGTCTTTGTCTTCTTTTAATAATAAGAAAAATTTGTTTACAATCTTGTACTGGTGTAGAATCGTACTAGTACGCAGGCACCCACCTGCAAAAGGTTACCCCCTCTCTCATTCTCTAGTTTCTTCTGGAAGGGAGCTACAACCCCTATTTCTTGTACTAACCGATATGTTTACTAGTACATAGGCTTTGACCTACAGAAGGCTACAACCTTCACTCGTTCTCCAGATGCTACTGGAAGGGAGCTTCAACCCCCTGATAAAATCACCAGCCACGACTGGCAAGAATCTTCGACTTCCTCACCGAAGGCTCCAACCCACAGTATCCTCCAGGGACCATGTTTCATGAATTTTCAGACTGGATGCTCCTCGTACACAATACTACAATATGAAGGTCATGTTTCATCCAATTTTCACACTGGACCTATTAGTAACATTGAAGCTCAAAATTAATCACCACTGCAATACAACCATCGAATATATCTGCATCAACCAATCACTGAAACCCAATCATCAATCTTTGATATAACAAAAAAAATCAATCATTGAAACCTTTGACCCTTTGAATCAAACAATCATTAAACCTCTGACACAACTGAATCAACCATTCATTCAAACTTAATCAAATTCAACCAATCTACTGGAACAAATAGATTACTGTAATCCATACACAGATCTGAACCCAGAACACTGCATCAACAACTAGAACTAACTGTAACCTCAAAAGGCATGTGCCAGAATGTGTATGCTCCTTCAATGAGGAAAACCTGCGTGTATACGCTACTTCCATTTGCCCAACCTGCATACAGTTCTAAATATAATGAATCATAAAATGTTTGAACCACAAACTATACCAATCAGTGACATTCTAAAGATCTACTGTCATATTACAAAGTTCTAAATAGATAGCAACAAGGATCACCCTTCTTTCTCAATCAATCAATCAATCAGACTCAATTTATTTATTCATTCAGTTCTACTTCAAGATCTAAGAAGATGTCATTGACAAACAGTAGTGAAACAACAACACTGATTTGATAGATTAGTCATCCCTGAACATCAAGCTTTCCTTTTACATACGCTACTTGGAAGAGCTGAACCAGTGTGTATACACAACTTCATCAAAGCAAACCAGCGTATAGATTTGCAAATACTTACTTATAACTTCGCTGCAATTCCAGACTTTAGACATACCCAGATCATCACTTATAAAGGATAAAGTGTGCATTAGCAATCAGATCTAGCCTATCCATTATCAGATCTCATAATGATAAGTCATTATGATCTCGATCCATCATTAGATCTCATCCATCATCAAACACTCAGGTGCATACTTATTTCAGATCAAGCAAAGCATCAGAAACCCATAACATGCATATTTTCTTTTGATCTAACACTTCATAAGATATTCATTACTACCAAATACCTAGGGTCAATACCATGGACCAAATACCTCGGGCCAAAACCTTGGTTTTCCAATCGTGTACATGCTTTTCTTCCTGTGGGAGTGCATGTATACATATACGCTCTTTTTGATCTATGTTCCCACATGTATATGCTACTTTGACAAAGTGAACCAACATATACCTCTCTTTCTTCAATCTCTGGAGTCTAATCTATAATCCTTTGTTGTTAACCTGTTGCACTGTGAACTGTCTTCTGCGTGAGTTGCCATTAAGGACAACACCTGTATCATAATGCCAACAATATCCCCCTTTGGACTTGATGCCAACAACAACACCAAGACACTCTCCCCCTTTGACATCGAGGGCAAAGTGTGGACCAAGATATTCTCCCCCTTTGATATCAAGGGCAAAGGGCTGACCAAAATGAAGACTTTTATATCTGAAGAGATGAATATTGATCATGCTCCCCCTAGGAACATGATGAATTCTCTGATTAAACTCCCTCTTTGTACATCTTGTGATGCACTAAACCATCCATGCTCCCCTTGAGCACATGCAAAATCTGCAAAAATATTTTCCAAAAGAATAACATGACTCTATAACTCAACTATGTGAGTTTGACCTTCCTATCACCAATGACTCATACATACATCAATCTCCCAACCAAGTGGGGATATACCAAATTTGACTCATCCACCTAACCAAGTAGGGATATACCAATTGTTTATACATGACTGGAATATAGCAATTATTACATCATCCTTCCCGTGCAAAGTGGGGGTACAAATTACATCATATGACCAAAAAGGAATCATCAAAAGACTATGATAGACAAAGACAAATTATTACATCATGGGTCTTTATATGACCTTTACATCGAATGATATACATGACATTTATAATAGAGACCAAAGATCTAAACAAGACTATGATATTCATTAGCAACTATCATACACCATATATGATTTTCTCCTTAGGCATCTATTAGAAACATCCAGACCAGAAACATGTGTATATCCATCATCAGTTTTCAAGACATGACAAGGTAAATATCATCAACTTGTGACAAAGTATGCCGCATATAGATATCAACTCATCCTCTTGATCTTATCAAGATCAACTTGCTTCATTTCCTTAGAAGAAAGAGCCTTATCATAACATTCCATGTCCAAACAGTAACACAAAATCATTCACATCATATGTATGTGAAAACACCATAGTCATTATCTATAATCATAACATCATCATCAAGAACTGCATGATATTTCCACAAGATCCCTCAATTTATCAACCATGTATCATCACTAGGTAACATCCCACATTTGATAAGCATCAACCATGATAATCAACAAGTGTGAGTATCAAACTTATCATCATAAAGTAAGAAGTCATCATCATTAAGCCATGTCTCTGAATATCTGTGTCTTCAAATAGCCATCCCTGCAATAACACAATTCTCTTGGCCAACCAACAATATTTATCAATATGCAACTTAAGTAATCATCCATGTATCCAACATACTATATATCCATCAAAGAGATAGCAATATGTATCTAGCAAACCATGAGCTCATATTCATTTATCAATCTTTCTTGATACCATCAATAACAACAATCCTCAACCATGCGAGAGAAAAGAACAATAGGAATCTTGCATCATAACTGCACCATATGAACTTTATGCATCTTTGAAGGCATGATGACAACAACATGAAAGAAATGAGTGGCTCATCATCAAATAATCAAGTTGTGTACTCAAGCTTTGTACTTATCCTTGTCCTTATGAAGATCACCATGTAAGCATCATATATGTACTGTATGCATCATCAAAAAGTTATTCACAATCAACCATAAATATGATCTGAATAACAACTATATAACCCTAAGCAATACAAGTATCGTCATCATAGGCAACTCATAACCGCAACATAGCATGATGTATCATTTAAACACTTTAGCCATATAAGAATCATCACCATTGATAAAAATCATTAGGTACCAAAGACATAATGCCAATAATGAATTATTAGCAGTATAACATATTCTCGCTCTGAACTTGTGCCACCTGTTCACAGTCAGGTTTGATCATTGCATATATTAGTAAGAAATATCAAGGCATCATCATGAATCATATATACATCAAGTCATCAACAACTTATGAGGATCAAAAGCACTTCTAAATAACATCCACATACTGTGGTCATCAATCATCAAGACAAAAAAGATAATTGTCTAAAGCATATCAAATCATTTTTCCGAGTCTGTCCCATTGCTTCTTCATCAAACCAACATATACGTGACTGTGCAACTTCTAACTCGTGTATGTATGCGACTTGTCTTCATGATAACTGTGTATGAGAATTAGGACACTAAAATTTCATACTTTGAGTTCCTCCTGAGTCTGTTTTGTCTGTATACTGAGCTATGCCACATCTTTCAGTCTGTAATTCCTTCTTCTTCCATACCTTGGAGAGTGATGATGTTTGTTCCTTTTGGTATGTTGGCCGAAATTTTCTCCTGCATTCTTTTGCTATATGCCCAAACTTGTTACAAGCATAACATCTTATATGTTTCATATTCCTTCTAAAGTAGTCAATGGCTTTGTGACCAAACATATTTCAAGAAAAACAATATCCCTTAAAGTACCTAGAAGCTGATGATATTTCTGTGTGACGGTTATTAGCTTGAACCATTCTACTTCTGCATCTTGCTGCAACATGTCCAAAATTATGACATACAAAACATTCAACATTATTCATAAGAGGAAAGAACTGATTATCACTTCCATGTTTAGGAGTAAATGATTTTATTTGAAGTCTTTCTTTCCTTGGTTGTTGATGGGGTTGACCTCTTATCCCCTTGTTGAGCATTTCAGATTTTCCATTAGAGTTCCCTGCCTCATGTTGTGAACTAGATTCACCTTCGACAGTTTCAGGAAAACCAAGACCAGATTTGATGATAGGAGACCTTTGACTACTAAGAATATTATCCAAAATCTTAGTACTATCTTGAAATCATAAAAGTTTATCCTTTTCTTCCAATTTACCTTTTAGGATATTTACCTCAACCTGATATTGCTCTTCCTTTTCAAGATACTAATTCTTCATGATTTCTTCAACTTTTCTTCCTTCTTCCACTTGTTGCCTTAATTCGAGAACTTAATTTTCTTGTTCTTCAAATGCTTGGAGTAGTTCTTCATTCTACTTATTCGAATTTTTGAGATCTTCTTTTAGAGAAACGACCACAACTTCAAGACCTTCACAGTAGTTGGTTATTTCTATAAGTTCATTGGTTGTTGTGTCTTTTCCATTCACTTCATTTCCCAATGATGTCACTTCATCTTGCAGCCTTTGACTTTGATCTTCCTTTTCCTCGTATTGTTTCCTTACTTTGTTTCCTTCCTCTAACTGAGCCTTTAACCTTGTAATCTCTTCTTTGCAGGTACACTTCCTTTTGTCCAATAGATCTTGTTGATATCTAATTGTGTCTGTAAGCTTTTTAAATTATGCCTCTATTTGATTTATTTCTCTTTCACCCATAAAAGCAAATTCAGTTGTTTCGCTGCCACTTTCATTATCTTCAAATGAACAGAGAAATGTATCACCAAAGGACAACAAATTCACACCTGATAGTTCTTTTTCTTGTTCATCTTCATTCTGAGGTGATTCTGAATCTGAAGGGTTGCTTCTACATAAAGGCCAATCATCTCTCCCACTATCATAGTTCCTTTGAGATGTCTTCTTCTTTTGGGGTGCTCTCTTCTTTAGTTTCTTTCCCATTGTTACTACGGATCTCCTTCAAGCAATCAAGCTTCTTCCAAAGGACCTGCTCTGATACCAATTATTGGAAATAATACTGAGAGGGGGGGTGAATCAGTATTTACAAATCAATAAATTTTTCATTTCCATAATCATATTTATATACGCTACTTCAGTGAAGGAAACTTGCGTGTTCACACAACTATTATTAAGGAAACCAACGTATATCCAGTGAACTTATGATTCAGTTAATTCATCACATGTTGATTTAATCAATGCATCAATTCTTTATTAAACATTAAACAGTAACCACGTGCAGTAATAACAGAATAAACCATCACCCATAAGCAACACACATGAACACCAAGATTTAAGGTGGAAACCCAATGTGGGAGAAAACCACCTGCTGTTGTCGTCTCTATCTTCTTTTAATAATAAGAAAATCTGTTTACAATCTTGTAGTGGTGCAGAATCATACCAGTACGCAGGCACCCACCTGCAGAAGGCTACAACCTTCTCTCATTCTCTAGTTTCTTCTGGAAGGGAGCTACAACCCCTAGTTCGTGTACTAGCCGATATGTTTACTAGTACATAGGCTCTGACCTATAGAAGGCTACAACCTTCACTCGTTCTCTAGCTGCTATTGGAAGGGAGCTTCAACCCCCTGATCAAATCACCAACCATGACTGGCAAGAAGTTTCGACTTCCTCACTAAAGGCTCCAACCCTCAGTATCCTCCAGGGACCACGTTTCATGAATTTTCAGACTAGATGCTCCTGGTACACAATACTGAAGCTCATAATCAATCACCACTGCAATACAACCATAAAATACATCTACATAAAACAATCACTCAAACCCAATCATCAATCTATGATATAAATGAAACAATCAATCACAGAAACCTCTGAACGTCTGAATCAAATAATCATTGAACCTCTCACACAACTGAATCAACCATTCATTCAAACTTAATCAAATTCAACCAATCTATTGGAACAGACAGATTACTGTAACCAGTACACAGATTTGAACCCAGAACACTGCATCAACAACCAGAACTAACTGTAACCTCAAAAGGCATGTGCTAGAATGTGTACGCTCCTTCAATGAGGAAAACCTATGTGTATATAGTACTTCCGTTTGCCCAACCCGCGTACAGTTCTAAATATACTGAATCACAAAACCTCTGAACCACAAACTATACCAATCAGTGACATTATGAAGATCAACTGTCATATTATAGAGTTCTAAACAGATAGCAACAAGGATCACCCTTCTTTCTCAATCAATCAATCAATCAGACTCAATTTCCTTATTCATTCAGTTCTACTTTAAGATCTAAGAATATGTCATTGACAAATAGCAGTAAAACAACAACACTGATTTGATAGATCAGTCATCCCTAAACATCAAGCTTTTCTTTTACATACGCTACTTGGAAGAGCCGAACCAGCATGTATACACAACTTCATCAAAGCGAACTAGCGTATAGATCTGCAAATACTTACTTATAACTTCGCTGCAATCCCAGACTTCAGACATACCCAGATCATCACTTATAAAAGATAAAACATGCATTAGCAATTAGATCTAGCCTATCCATTATCATATCTCATAATGATAAGTCATTATGATCCTAATCCATCATTAGATCTCATCAATCATCAAACACTCAGGTGCATATTTAGTTCAGATCAAGCAAAGCATCAGAAACCCATAACATGCATATTTTCTTTTGATGTAACACTTCATAAGATATTCATTACTTGTACTTTTAGCTCTTGACCTTCTCCTCCTTATATACTTAGATCCTTTGTCAATACCTTGGACCAAAACCACTTAGGACCAATAACTTGGATCAAATACCTAGGGTCAATACTATCGACCAAATACCTTAGACCAAATACCTAGGGTCAATACCATGGACCAAATACCTCGGACCAAAACCTTGGTTTTCCAATCATGTACGCGCTTTTCTTCCTGTGGGAGTGTGTGTATAAGTATACGCTCTTTTTGATCTGTGTTCCCACATGTATACGCTACTTTGACAAAGTGAACCAGCATATACCTCTCTTTCTTCAATCTTTGGAGTATGATATGTAATCCTTTTTTGTTAACCTGTTGTAATGTGAACTGTCATCTGCGTGAGTTGCTATCAAGGACAACAACTGTATCATAATTCCAACAATATGAAGGGGGACCATGAGTTATAAATGGTGGAATGGGCATGATAAACCCTACTCAACAACATACTCAACAAAACCTTACAAATGAACAATATATAATCTATCTATCTATTTATATATATATATATATATATAATTATATATATTTATATATATATACTATATATATAATATAATATAAATATATATATATATTATATTATTGATTGACCAATGATCAATGACACATAACCTTTTAAACCTTAAAATACTTTATATGAGCAAATGAACCCATGACCCAGACTCTCTTCAAGTTTTGTCTTATCTTTCTGGACTCTCTATTAAAGACTTGTAGTGATGTCGACCATTGACTCTTTTCGACTATGACAACAACATTTCATAGGCTAAACTGCTACATAATATCTCAAAATCAATGAAAGAGGCAAATAAATTTGATTTCTAAAAACTTGGACCCTAACAATGCACTAAAAGACAAAGCAAATTCAAATCAAATATAATTTCCTCACATAACAAGTCGCCTCGCAGAATATCAAGATGGACTATATTGGCACCAAAGAACAAAATACTAACATCTTTACCAAACCTATGCCTAGAGAAACCTTTGAATATCTTAAGCAAAAGTTGGAAGTGATCTCTACTTTATCTCAGTAAAGAAAACACAAAATCAGGAGGAGCACCTTCTCTATTGATTTTAAAGGGGGAGGGAATGCATAAAATGCAAGCAACTGACAAGAAGTATGGTGAGAATACAAACATGGGGAGTAGTTGTTGGAAGAAGCATATATCAAGGTAGTGCCAACAATAATGAAGGAAGAGGTTGTTGAAAATGGTTGTTATTTATGTGAAATGTTGTCCAAATGAAAGAGAAAAATACATAGTCAAATAACATATTCTGTGACCTCTCTCTAATTCCATAGGAATGAGGAGATATGAAATACTTTTTCAAGATGACCCAACCAAAATACAATTAGGCCCCATTTAGATACCCTATATTTGAAGGCATTTTTACTCCAATTACATAGCACAAATGGAAGCATAGGATATATGGTTGGTAATATTATTATGATACCTTTCCAATGATATATGGCACAACTTATAACTCCTCAAAATTGAGGAGAAATGATTTTTTGAATATTCATTATACATTATGCTAGCCAGTGGACAAGTAAGCCCTACCCTAGACCCTAGATGCACTATAAATAAAGGTGAGAAGGAGACTTTATAGCCAATGTTCAAGCATTCAAATATATTTTTAGGAGAGGAAAGAAGTAGGCCTGAGTTTCATGCCTCATGAACCATCAAGAAGTGAAGTGAAGTCGAGTTAGAGAAGATTTCTACGAGGGTTTTTGATATAATTCTTGGGAAGGGTTTATATTCTATTTGAGGCATGTTGAGGTCAAGTTCTGTTGTTAAGGAGTTCAAGTTCAAGGTTTACTGAGAAGGGACAAATCTTCTATCAAGGAGGTTGAGTTTAAGAGTTGTTGGACCTAGTTTGAGGTTGAGTTTTTGTCCTGGTCTAAGGCCAAGTTATAGTCCTAGTTATAGGCTGAGCTGTAGTCTCGGTCATAGGTTGAGTTATAAACATCTTCCTAGATTTGTTGGAGGCTGAGTTACAATCCTTGTGGAGGCTGAATTCTACTTCAATTTGGGTACAAGCTTCCACAGGGAAACCCTTCTTTTGAACAAGTTCTAAGCCTAAATATTGTCTCTTGAACAATAAAACAATTATAGGTTGGCACTTAGTGAGGATTGGTGTCCTCATTTTCTTTAAAGTTGGAGCTTGCTATTCTTTTAAGTTGGTGCTTACAAAGGATTTATGTCCTCACAACTAATTTTAATAAATTGAAGAATGTTTAAATATAATTTCTTCTTCAAGCATGGATTCTCACTTTAATTCATGTGTTCAAGAATTGTTTTGATGATTGATTATGTGATGAGATTATATTTTTAATATTAACAAAGTGAAAAGCTTAAAACAGAGTGATACTGATTCACCCCACTCTCAGTATCATTATGTATTTTCAACAATTTTTATTAAAGAGGACTTCTTCAAGAACAGTCTAACATTTGGAAGATGACCTTAAAGGGTCCATGGCTAGTTGACAAGCATCAATAAAAAATCCTTTCATTAATAGAACACATTTTTCCTTTTGGAAGATAAAAATGAAAACCCACATGATGTATCTTGGTGCTGAAATTTAGTAGTCTATTATAGATGGATACAAGGTTCCATCTTCTCCTCCAATTGATCAAGATGGGAGAAAGGGCTTATGTCTCTAATGCAAAAGGTATGAACTCCAATTTAAGTGGTCTGTCATATTCAAAATTTGTTAAAGCTATGCAGTGTGAATCAACTAAAGAGATGTGGGACAAACTTGTAAGCATCTATAAAGGAGATGACAAAGTAAATAATGCAACACTTCAAACTTTCTGAAGACAATTTTAAAGCTTGAAAATGGATGATGAAGATGATGTTGCTACTTATTTTGTTGAATATATGAAGCAATTACTTCTCTCAAAGGACTTGGTGAAAAGTTGAAGAAACAATAGTTGTTCAAAAAAAAATTGAGGTCCATTCCTATGCATTTTGATGCCAAAGTCTCTACCATAGAAGAATTAAAGGATTTATAGAATCTAAAAAATGGACGAGCTTCACGAAATTCTCATTTCTTATGAAATGAGGACATGAAACTCATCACATAAGGAATCAACATTTAAAAAATCTAAGAATTCAAGAAATTGCAAGCTCGATGCCTACTCCAATAATGACCTGAAGGTGTTGAAGACATAGTGAATGTTGAAGTATAACTCATCAATGCATTAGAAGAGATTAATAACCTTAGGAAGGAGAACAAAAGGATGTCCAAGGAAATCATTATCATCAACACTAAAAAAGAGGAATAAAATAGAGTGGAAGGAGTGTTGAACAATTAGCTAAAATAAAAGGAAGAAAACCATGAAAAGCTTGAAGCAAAGATTGTCTCATTAAGGAAATAGCTAGATAACCTTAACAAAAACATGAAAATATCTCAAACCGTGGACACTATTCTCAACAATCAAATATCACCATATGGAAAGGTTGGTATTGGTTATATGGGTGAGACTTCATACAATGAAGATGCAAACCCCAAGTCACCAGGAAACAAAGTTAAAGAAAAGTGTGAAAGATCCAATCTCAGTAAGAGCAAGGACAAAAGTCAGGAAGAGTCTAGAAACACTACTACCCTAAAAATCTATTTTGATGCTCTCAAGAAGTCCATTCATGATGTAGGTAGAAATATTATAAGGAAATTCTCCAATGTAGATTAACTTCAAAAGCACTGTTCCACTAAGACAATCCTTCTCAGCAAGTTGTCAAACTATTCTTTTTGGTCACTATTTTTCATGCTAAAATTTTGGACATCAAGAAAATGATTGTAGAGCTTATGGGAAAAATGATTATGAAATAGGTCCTCATCAAACCTCTAGAAATAAGTTTGCAGACAACACAATCAAAGATATTAATGACTTCAATAATAGAAATCATAATTCATTTGCTCCATTATCCAAGTGCAATATTGAGTGTTATAGATGCAACAATTTTGGACATATGGCTCAAGACTATCTTACAAGATAAAGAGAAAGGTTTTGGAAACAAGAAGAACCACCAAGAGAAAAATGTGGATTGGTTATGTACACTTGAAGGAATCAAAGTCAATGGAATGTTGATAGCAGGAGATATAGACAAATGACCAAATATCAAAAGAAATTTATTACTATAAAAGAAGAAAAAGGAGGACATGTGAGCTTTGGAGACAATGGATATGCAAAACTCGCTCAAAGAGGTACCATAAACCTTGACAATGATAGGGATAAAGCACCAAATGTTTTGTACATTGAAGGACTTAAACATAATCTTTTAAGTGTGAGTCATATGTGAGATGAAGGTAATGATCTCAATTTTTGTGCTAAAGATTGTGAAATAAGGAAGACTAATTCTGGAAGATTAGTGTGAAGAGTGATAAGGACTCCAGAAAATGTATATTTTATTGATGAAATTCAAGGATAATAATGCTATATTGGAAAATTAGATGAGAGTCGGTTATGGCATAAAAGGTTAGGACATTTGAGCTTTGATATTTTGGTAGAAAGTCAGCAGAACACAAGCAATGAGAGATATGCCCAAAATCTTGAAACAAACAAGCACGATCTACAGATCTTGCTAATATGGGAAATAAACAAGAGTGAGCTTCAATTCAAAGGATTGTTTGACATCAAAACCATTAGAGCTTGTTAAAACATATATAATTGGACCAATAAGAACACCAAACCCGCAAGGTGAAAGGTACTTTATTTTTTTTATTGATGATTATACTAGAATGGTTTGGGTTGCATTTCTTAAAGAAAAACATAAGCACTAGATACTTTAAAATAATTCAAAGCCATATTTGAAAATCAAATCAATCTAATAATTAAATGTTTAAGATCAGATAGAGGAGGTGAATTTACCTCAAATGATTTTAATGAGTTCTATGGAAAATATGCAATCAAGAGACAACTTTCAATTGTAAGAACTCCACAACAAAATTGATTTGTAGAAAGAAATAATAGGTCAGTGCAAGAAATAGCAAGAATAATGTTGCTAGAGGCTAGATTACCTGATAAGTTTTGAAGAGAAGTGTTGTTGCATTAGTATACATCATGAACAAAGCACAACTTCGAATTAATGACGATAAGACACCACATGAGCTATGAAAAGCCAAAATAGCTTTAGTTAAGTATTTCAGAGTTTCTGGAAGCAAGTGTTACATGAAGATAAATGATTTTTTCTAAGGAAATATCCAGGTAGATCCACCCAAAGGAATCACTTCTTGTCGACTTATTAGAAGAGCCTAACCCCAAGAGCGTTGAGGAGAATTGACCCCATGACCTCCTAATAATGATGTGCTTTTAGCGATGAGACTTCAACCAATTGAGCTAACCCTCAAGGATGTTACATGAAGATAAATAATGATAATTTGGGAAAAATTTATTCTAGAGTAAACGAGGAAATTTTCCTTGGATACTCAACAAGAAGCAAAGATTACAAGTGCTACAACAAAGACTAAGAAAATTTGTGGAATTTATTGATGTAAATATAGACAAATATTGGGAAGAGAAAGAAGCAAAACTAACAAATTTGGATTCAGAAGATACCATCTACGTGGAGCAAGAAGAGCCTACTATAAAGGAAGAATAGAAAAAAGAAGAATAGTCTCCATCCAAGACAAATTTTAAATTTGTGCACAAAAGTCACCTAAAGAACCAAATTATTGGAGATGTTGATGTAGGTATACAAACCTAGAGAAGAATGACGAATTAAAAAGGAGAATTCATTTTTTCCTTTCTATCTAAAATAGAGCCAAAATACTTTGCACAGACTAGCAGGGAACAACATTGGGTGAACGCTATGGAAGAATAATTGAATCAAAATGAAAAAAATGGAACTTGGGAACTTGTGCCACAACCAAAAGATAAAAACATGATCGGGATTAAGTGGGTATTCAAAAACAAGATGAATGAAGAAGGTCAAGTTATTAGAAATAAGGAAAGATTTGTTTTTAAGGGCTATGAACAAATTGAAGGAATTGGATTCGAAGAAACATTTGCTCTAGTTTCCAGATTAAAAGAATGAATAGTTTTTTTGCAATTGTGTGTTCATAAGGCTTCAATGTTTATCAGATGGATGTTAAATCAATCTTTCTAAATGGATATTTAAAAGAAGAAGTATACATCAAACAACCCAAATGTTTTGACTTGTGTGAAAATAAAGACTATGTGTGCAAATTGAAGAAAGCTCTTTATGGGTTAAAACAAGTCAAAGAGCTTGATATACTAGGTTGGAACATTGTCTTCAAAAACAAGGCTTCAAAAGAGGGGTTGCTGAAAACAATATATACATCAATATGGAACATGATAACTTACTAATTACACTTGTATATGTGAATGATCTCACTTTTGGAAGCAATAACAGTTATATGAGTCATGGATTTGCTCAAGAAATGTCAAAGGAATTTGGAAGTAGACGATTGGAGAATTATCCTTCTTCCTTGCACTACAAGTTTCTCAAGTTGGTGAAGGAATATTCATTTCCCAAACCTAATACCTTAAGGACATGCTCAAACATTTTGGAATGGAAGAATGTGCACCAGTTAGTACCCCCATGATTATCAAATGCAAGTTAAGTAAGGGTGATGGATCTTCTAAAGTCAATTCAATTCTTTACAAGTCTATGATTGGGAGTCTACTATACCTGACAACTTCAAGACCAAATATTATGTAGGTAGTAGGAATGGTTGCAATATTTTAGTAAGCACCAAAGGAATCACCTATGCAAGCAGTAAAGAGGATATTTCGATACTTAAAGGGCACACTCGATTTTGGTCCTTGGTATCCTAAGAGTACAAATTTCATGTTAACAATGTACACATATGCTGATTTGGCGGGTAATATTGATGACATAAAAAACACCAGTGGTAGTGCATTTTTCCTGGAAGATTGTCTCGTGTCTTGGTCAAGATAAAAACAATCATCAATTTCTCTTTCTATAGATGAAGCCAAAAACATAGCAGCAATAGACTATTGCACCTAAGTTCTTCAGGTGAAAAAAACTTTGCAGGACATCAAAGTCGAATATGATTAGTCAATTGTCATTTTCTGCAACAACACTAGTGAAATCAATACCTCAAGAAATTCTGTCATGAACTAAAAAACAAAGCATGTTCCAATCAAACATCATTTTCTCAAAGAACAAGTTTACAAGTAAAATGCCAAGATGGAATACATTGGCACCAAAGAATAGATTGCTGACATGTTTACGAAACCTCTACCTAGAGAAACCTTTGAATATCTCAAGAAAAAGTTGGAGTGATCTCTCGTTTATCTTAGTAACAAAGAATAAACTCAGGGGGAACACCCTTTTTATTGATGTCAAAGGGGGAGGGAATGCATAAAATGGGAGCAAATAACAAGAAGTATGGAGAAAATATAGACAAGGGGAGAAACTATTGGAAGAAGAAAATATCAATGTATTTCCATCAATAACAAGGGCGGATATTGTTGAAAATGGTTTTTATTGATGTCAAAGTCTGTCCAAATGAAAGAGAAAAACACATAGTCAAATAACATATTCTGAGAACTTTCTAATGGTTTATGGCACACCCTCTAATTCCATAGTAATGAGGAGATATGAAATATTTTGTCAATATGATCCAAAGATATATGGAACACCTTTTAACTCCTCACCATTGAGGAGAAATGATTTTTTGAATATTCATATACATTATTCCAACCAGTGGACGAGTTAGCCCTACCCTAGACCCCATATTCACTAAAAATAGGCATGAGAAGTAGCATTTATAGCCATTGATCAAGCATTAATATATTTTCGTAGGAGAGAAAACGAGTAGGCCTTAGTTTTATGACTCATGAACTAATAAGAAGTGAAGTGAACCGAGTTCGAGAATATATCTATGCAAGGATTTTTGGTATAATTCTTGGAAAGGGTTATGTTTTGTTTAAGAATTTGTTGAGGCTGAGTTCAGGGTCTGTTGAAGAGGCTAAGTTCTGCTATTAAGGAGTTCAATTTTAGGTGTTGTTGGATCGAGTTTTGTTGGACCTAGTTTGAGGCCGACTTTTTGTCTTGGTTTGTGGTTGAGTTGTTTTCCTAGTTAGAGTCAAAGTTGTAGTCCCGGTCAGAGGCTGAATTATAGAATTATTCCAAGCATTGTTGGAGATTGAGTTTCAGTCCTTATGGAGGCCAAATTTTAGTGTAAGTTGTGTACATTTTGTGAGGAGGTTAATTTTTATGCAACTGACTCACAAAATAGAAGCAAAGATAGATCAATGACTTGATAAATAACCTCTTTGAGGGGGAAACCTCCTTTACATAAAATATATGAAAAATTATTGGATGATACACATAATAATACCTACTTGGTATATATAGGAGACTAAGGGGTCACAATATAATTAGAGGCTACATAACAATAATAATTTAAGCGCACAACATTAACAATAATGGGTTTCTATGGGGCACATTAATAACAACATGGGGGATACATGGGCACAACAATAAAAATAGGGGGCTACACTAAAAATGACAATAAAGTGGATACACTAATATTGCAGGGACCTAACATGCTCCTCTCCTTCAAGAAAGTGTTGTCCTCAATGCTTGAGTAGTTTCAAATGCTTCTGTATAAAATTCTCATCCTCCCATGTGGAATCTTCAACGAGTAAGTTCTTCCACTAATGAGATACTATGAAATTAATCGATTTTGTAACTGTCAGGTTCTTGTTTCTGTGACTGCTTTAGGCTCAAATATGATTTTTCCTTCTTCGTCAAGTTCTGGAAACACTGTTTCAACTAGGAGCTTGTCATTGATAACCTTATTTAAGTATGAAACATGGAAAATTGGGTGTACTTAGGAAGATGCAGGCAACTCCAATTTGTATTGCACAGTACCAATCTTTTGCAACACCTTGTAAGGACCATAGTACTTGGGTGATAATTTATTATCCTTCTTAGCTTGCTTGAGAGACATTTGTTTGTATGGTTGTAGTCGTAAAAATAACAAGTCGCCTACATCAAAAATTATTTCACTGAGATGTTGATTTGCTTGTTGTTTCATTCGATTATGTGCCAGAGTGAGGTTATGTTTTAAGAGTTGGATAACTTTTTGTTGATGCTCGATGTGATCTTCCACTACTTTAACCTTAGTATTAAAGATGATGTGATGGATGGTGGACGATATCCATAAATTGCCATAAATGGCGTCATTTTTGCTGTAGTATGGAAGGAAGTGTTATACCACCATCCAACTAGAGGTAACCACTTGACCCATTCTGTTTGTTTATCAGATACAAAGCAACGAATATATCCTTCCAAACATTTGTTCACTATCTCAGTTTTCCCATCAAATTGAGGATGATAAGATGAGCTATGAGTTAATAGAGTACCAAGAAAAGAAAATAATTCCGTCAAAAAATTTCCAGTGAAAATGGGATCTCTGTCACTTACAATAATATTTGGGTTTCTATATAGGTTTTTAATTGTTTTCATAAATGCAATAGCAACTTTAGTGGTTTTAAAAGGATGGGATAATGCACAAAAGTGTGCATACTTGGTAAGTGTATCAACTACCACCATGATGACACTCTTTCCTTTAGACTTGGGTAAACTTCTGATAAAACACATTGAGACCTCCTCCCAACATTGACTTGGAATGGCTAAAGGTTGTAACGGACCTGAGGTCTTAATTGTATCAACTTTATTTTGTCGGCAAACCAAACATTCTGCCGCAAATTTCTAAATATGAGATTTAAGGCCATCCCAAAAAAAATCCTTCTTGACCCTGTGATAAGTTTTTAAAAATCCCGAGTGCCCTCCTAAGGGGGAGGTGTGCAATTCCAAAAGAATATTTTGCTTGAGTTGGGATTTCTTACAAAGATATAAGCGATCTTTGTACCACAATGAATCATTTTTCCAGTTAAATGTATCAGATGTACTGGGATCTTGTTGTAACTTCTGAATGAGTGTCCACACCTCTTCGTACTCTTCCATTCATCCCTTGCTTCGGTTATCCAATTAGGTTGGATAATAGAAATGGCACAAAGAAATGCTTCCACATCCTCATCCTTTCTTGAGAGTGCATCTACAACAACCTTTTGCTTCCCTTTTTTGTATATGATTTCAAAGTCATAACCCAACATCTTTGTGACCCATTTTTGCTGCTACTCTGGAGATATTCACTGTTCCAAAAATTATTTAGGACTATCATGATCTGTTTTTACCTTGAAGTGTCTTCCCATTAGGTAAGGTCACCATTAATTTAGTGCATGTAGTATTGCCAACACTTCCTTCTCATAAATAGGTTTGTGTAAATATTTTGCCTTGACTGGATGACTTTCAAAAGCAATGGGTCTTCCTTCTTGCATTAAAACAACACCAATTCCATTTCCAGAGGCATCACATTCCACAATTAAGGTTTTTGTGAAGTCTGGCATAGCTAAGACCGGTGCTTGACACATTGCGTCTTTAAGCTGTTCAAAGGCCTTAGTTTTTTTTGGAGTCCAAACAAATGCATCCATATTTAGCAATGTTGTTAGAGGTGCTGCTATTCTCCCATAATTCTCAACAAAATTGCGATAATACCCTGTCAACCGAGAAATCCTCGAAGATGCTTTATGGTTGTGGGGATTTTCCATTCCTTAATGGCTTTAATTTTGTTTGGGTCTACCCTAACACCCTCAGAGATACAATATGACCCAAATATTCCACCTCCCATACTCCAAAGAAACATTTGGAGGTTTTTGCATATAATTGTTTCTCCTCCAATAGTTTGAGCACCCTGTCAACATGTTGAACATTATCCTTCCAAGACTTTTTGTAAATTAGTATACCATAAAGAAACTAAGGCAAATTTTCTAAGGAAGGTTTTGAAAATGGAATTCATTAAACCTTGAAATTTGGAAGGTGCATTAGTAAGGCCAAAAGGCATGACCAAAAATTCATAATGACCCTCATGAGTTTTGAATGTTGTTTTCAGAATGTCTTCGAACTTCATTCGAATTTGATGATATCTTGAATGAAGATCCAGCTTGGTGAAGTAAATTGCTCCATGTATTTAATAGTGAGATTGTTGAGCTCCCTATAATCTGGACACATATGCCATGATCCATCCTTCTTATGCACCAATAATATTGGAGCAGAGAAAGAACTTTGACTAGGTTGAACTATACCGACCTCTAGCATTTCTGTAACCATACATTCAATTTCACTATTTTGGGCATAGGGATATATACTAGCAAATTTCCCCAAAAGGTGCAAAAAGAGGTTGATAGGTTTTTTAAATTGGAAAAATGACATGAAAATTGGAAAAATTGTAGGAAAAAGCCAAATATGAGCTCTACCCCTTATCATTATGGCCACCACCTTAGTTCCTGTAGCCTGTAAGTGCCCTTCACATCATAAAGGAACCATAGTATTCAAAAACAAAACCGGTTACAGGACCAATCCACCTATCAAATCGGGTTTCAAACCAGAAACGACCAAAATGGGACTTGTAAGATCTCTATGAATCGGTCTTTAAAAAAGTACATGAAATAATTAATTTTTACTGGAAAAAAACTATTTTTAAGATTTAAGACCATGATTTCAAACCAATAGAGACAAAATATGCAAAGTTTTCCCATCTATATACCATATAAAGGTGAATATATCAAAATGGCACCAAGTGCAATACATATCAACAACACAATACACAATCAATGAGGCTCTAAATAGCCTCTAGAGTTTGAAAAAATGCTACAAGATATGGGGCCACTGACCCGCTACAAGTTTATATATCAATGATCAACATGATCATTGCTCATCATGATGAAACTCATCACCAATACTAGACATGGGATCATCAACATGAGCTATATAAGCATCACCTGGCTCAGAGTCTGAGGACTCCTCAAACTCCTTCGCAACCTTAGTAGTAGTAGTAGTATCAACAAAACTAGACATCAAAACTACAAATCATTGATCAACATGAACACTCATAAAAATCATCATTGATTCACCACCATTATAAATGAAATCATCAACAAGAGCTACATAAACATAATCTAGCTCAAAGTCTTCAGACTTGGATTACTCAACTTTATAATATGGTAGAAATTGAAAAAGTTTAACATGCCTAACCAATGATTTTTGTTTGAGTGAAGGGTTCATCTTCTCAACCTTATAATATGGTAGAAAAACCTTAACATGCCTCACCAATTATTTCCCTTCTAGTGAAGGGTGCATTTTTGTTAAAGCCATTGTAGAGGACTTCAACAATCAATACCACCAACATAAAATAAGTTCAACAACCAATGCCACCAACATCAATGTACTTAAAGGACTTCATGCTTTTGATCAAATGCCAATATCATACCCTCACACATTATAGAATCAAATGGAAACATTGCAATCCCCCAAATCCTGAAATCTTGAAAACTATTAAGTCTACTGGATTTGTGATCCGAACTTAAACAAGAACGCAACAAATTACAAATATACTCATAAAAATAGAGATACAATAGAAAAACACTTCATTTCATTAATAGAAAAATACTGAACTATGCTTACAAACAGAATGGAAATAAGATAGCTCAGGCAATGGTAGCTTATCTCTAAGAAGAGATGTGGCAGCTACATGCCTCTGAACTAAGTTACAATGAGGCTCAAGGGACTTCTTATTATTGAACAATAAGAGAAAACCCTAAACAACCAAAACCCTAACCCGAGGAGATGTAACACCGAGTTTATGGGTCCCGTTAGGGTTAGTTGGGCAACCAACTTCCGGGGGTCATAACTTGGTCATATTATCTCCATTTGACGCGTATGATACCTCACTAGAAATATCTCTCCGAGGACTACAACTGCCGATGTAATTAATTTAATAATAACTAGCCATATTTTTCCAAAACAATGTCATTTAGGGCCTCAAAACGGCTCTCAAAGTTCAAGACCCGAAAAACTGCCAAAAATAGTAAATTGTGCTACAATTAAGGAAACTGAAAAACTGAAAGAAACAATGGTGAGGGTCCAAGTGGAATAGGTAGGTGGCCTCCAATATCCACCTGGATCGGTCCTCCTCCCTTAGGAAGCAATGGTCCCCATTGCGTTGAGTTCCTTTATGAGATGAGGAAACTTCTGTTGAACTTGGTCCCTGGTGAGCCAGTTGCCTTGGTGAAGGAGTTGTGCTACTTTGAAAACTTGATATACCTGTATCCTCTGTTGCTGAGTGTTCTTGATCTGTGTGTCCATGATCTAGTCAGTTGTGGCCTGTTCCATATAGTTCGGGTTGAGCTCTGTTGGTGTGAGCTGTTCTGCAATGTTAGATGTGTCCAACAATGGTGGAAAATATGGCCGAAGGCGATCTACATTGAACACTAGGTGCAAACCAAGGAACATTGGGATGCTGAGCTCGAAGACATTGTCCTCGATGACCTTGGTGATGGTGTATGACCCATTTTGGAGTGGGCGAAGCTTGCGGTGGGGTCTAGCAAGGCGCTTCTTCTACAAATGTAGCCAAACTTTGTTGCCCACCTGAAACTTATGCGACACTCGATGCTGATCATGGCGCTGCTTGTACTTAGCATTGGATCTGTCCAATATATCATGGACCTATTGGCAGATGTGTTGAATGCACTCAATGACGTTGTTAGCCCTTTTAGCTTCAGACTGCACATGAGCCGAGTCTACCTGAGTGGTTGCAAATGGTATGGCCACATCAATGGGGCATAATGGATGAAATCCCAACCCTACCTGAAAGGGGCTATCAACTGTTGAGTTGTGGAGAGCTCTCTTGTAGCTATGTTGGACATAGGGGATACTTTCATCCCATGCATGTGGATGCTTCAAGTTTTACATGCACATAATGTGTACAATCATCCTGTTGACAACCTCTGTTTGGCCATCAGTTTGGGGATGGAAAGCCATGGACTTAGTGAGTTTTATATACAGCATCAACCAGAGACTTGAGCAAAATGCACTCAGGAATTTGTTTTCCGGATCTGAGATAATGGATTGTGGGATCCCAAAGTGTACCCACACTCGCTCAAAGAAGAGCTTAGCAGGGGCCTCTGTTGTGATACTCTTCTTGCAGGTCGCCATGATGGCCATCTTAGAGAATCTGTCGACGACCACGAAAACAAAATCATTGCCATGCTTAGTAGAAGGAAGGCCCGACATATAATCCATGGAGACAGATTTCCAAGGCCGACTAGGAGTAGGTAGAGGAGTATAAAAGCCATGCTTCTTGATGGTTGGTTTGGCAATGACACAAGCGGTGCAGGATCTAATGTACTTCCCAACATCTTGGCGAATTTTAGGCCAATAAAAATAATTTTGCAATACTACCACTGTTTTCTCTACTTCGAAATGTCCAGTGACCTGACTGTAGTGCGCCTCCCAAATCATCTTGGCACCCTCACTTAAAGGAACACATATGTGTCCCAAATGGCATAATAGTGCATCCTAAAGGTGAAAATTTGGAACTTTCTTCCCTTTCAGGATTGTCTGGAATATGCTGCCAAATTCTGGATATCTCTTGTAAAGATGCAGCCACCTCGATGTCCCGTGCCCACAGGAATCAAGCACAGGGATTAGCGCCATGACCGGTGGTAGGTTGAGGCAATTAATGACATTATTGGTGATATCCTTCTTATGCTTAATGTTCAAATGGAACTGTTGCAGATAGGTGGACCATTTTTGGTGACAATCGTTCTATAACTTCCCTTGTGTCTGTATGAATTGTAGAGGCGATAGTCTATGTGGATGACCGTTTCCTTCCCCAGAATGTAATGATTCCATTGATGACATGCCTGCATAATGGAATACATTTCTTTATCATAAGTGGGGTAGTTTCAGACTGTGTCTGAAAGTGTCTCATTGTGGCAAGCCACTGGATTCCCATGTTGAGTAAGAACTGCACCAATAACATAGTTGGAGGCATCTGTCTCAATCTCAAATGGTTGTTGCAAGTCTAGTAATGTGAGCAGTGGTGTAGAACAGAGGTGATTCTTCAACTCAGAGAACGCTCGCTGCTAGGTTTCTGAACTTGGTGACTTGACTTAAAGGCCAAGTGATATGGAGAACCCCAACACGAACCTATGGTAGAAATTGGCAAGACCCAAAAAGTTGCGGAGGTCTGTTAGAGTGGTTGGGGCTGGCCAATCCCGAATGACTTGTATCTTGGATGGGTCCACATGTACACCCTGATCATCAATGATTTACCTCGTATATTGAACTTGGGTCAGGCCAAAGGTACATTTCTCCAAGTTAGCACACATCTTGTGTTATCAAAGGGTTTGAAGGACTTGTCAAATATGGTGGAGGTTCTCTTCCCAAATCTTGCTGAAGATCAATATGTCATCTAAATACACCACCACAAATGAATTTGTGAAGGACTGCAAGATGTCATCCATCAGTCTCATGAAGGTTGCAGGGTCATTCGTCAATTCGAACGACATGACCAACGATTCAAAAATGCCCTTCTTGGATTTAAAAGCAGTATTCCACACATCATAGGGTTCGATAGGCACCTAGTGATAACTTGACTTCAAGTCGATCTTGCTGAAATGTTTGGCCCCCTTGAGTTGGTCCAGAAGGTCATTAACCCGCAGGATTGGGTACCTATTCCGAACAATGATCTTGTTTAGCGCCCGATAGTCAATACAAAGCCTCTAGGTCCCTTCCTTCTTCTATACCAATACAATCAGGCTCCCACAGGGTGATGAGCTTGGCCTAATGTGCCCTTTCTATAGTAGTTCCTGAATCTGTCTCTTGATCTCATCGTTCTCCAGAACAGAGTGTCGATAGATCGGTCCATTGGGCAGCGACGCGCCCGGGGTCAGATTGATGGAGTGCTTGACCTGACAGTGCAGAGGTACCCTTGTGGGTGAGGCGAAAATGTCCCTATACTTCTCCACGACCTTATCCATATGTTGCTGCTGTGTAGAGGAGCCCTACCTGGAAGACGTGGCCGCAACCTTCTTCTTGCCTTGGGGGTGAATCATAAGGAAAACAAATTTCCTGGTCTGGGAAATGATCTTACTGCATTTCTTTGCAGTGATTAAAGAGATGGCGGTAGGCGGGGCCACCTCCGGTGTCCTGTACAACTTATTAGCCAAAGTAATAATCATAGAGAGAGCTATAGATTCATATATAACATGTCACTTCCATAAGTATGGTTGTCCTAACAATACATCAGAAACTTCAAGAGGAGAACCGTCACACAATACCTCATCCATGAAGGGCTTGATGGTATAGGGAAGGCGACACTGCTGGCTGATGCGAAGATATCGTCCTTGGTGAAGCCACCTGATGGTGTATAGATGTGGATGTGTTGTAGTCTTTAGGCCCAGCCGCTTCAGGAGTTCTGCTGAAATGAGGTTCTTTTGGCTCCCAATGTCGATAATGAATTGCAGCGAAGAACCCTTCACCCAAATTTGTGAGTGGAAGAGGCGTTCCCCTTCCTCTGGATCTTTAGGCTCAATTTTCTGGATCTTCGTGGTGGCCATGGTGGCACTGGGATCTGCATCAATGATTCGCTTCCCTTTGTCAGTCCCGTTATCAGGTCCTGATTTAGAGTTGGAACCCGTGTCTGATTCAAAAGCCTTCATCTCACCCACTAGGGACTGCTTGGCACATAACTCACTTATATTGAGAGTGGAGCTCTTTTGGAACTCACACCATTTTCCCATATCCTTCTTCATCTTCGTGGTGTTGTTATTTACTTGCAGCTTCAGCGGGTTGTCCTAGGTAGCCCCGCCTTGGATTGGTCCCTTGTTCTGTGGTTTCGGGACACCTTTTCCTTGCTTTGGATTCATAGATCTAAATTCCCACTTCTTCTGTTTAAAATTCTTCTCAATCCTTACTCCGTACCGATATGCCATGCCGAGAGAGGAAATGTCCAGGATCTCCATCTCGTCCTGGATGTACTTGTGTAGATAGCTACAGTACTTGAGCACCAAATGATGATCAGTATCCTTGATACCCAACTTCATGCGAAGGGTATGGAAAGTATTTGTGAACTCCGACACATCTTGGTCCCTTCCCTGCCGTAGCATGGTCCACTTTCTGTATTTATCTTCACAGCTCCCGACAGGGTAATATTGTTCCTTGATGGAATGTCAGAAAGAATTCCAAGTGGGTGCCGCTGAAAACAATGAGGGTTCACTCTCGTCCTTTTGTTCACAATAGGTTTCCCACCAGTCCTTGACGTGTGGGGCGGATTTGAGAAGTGAAAAAGTAATGTTTTCCCGATTGGAAAAGTCATGAATTAAAAAATATCCTTCCAATAGATTTAACCATTTATCTACGACGTTTGCATCTACCAGGCCTTTGAATATGGGCATATCGAAGTTAAATTGTACCTTAAAATGAGTGGCGTCTCCAGAATGGCTGCTGGATGAAGATGCATCACCTGTGGGTAGCTATCGAAGGATCTAGGCAAAGCTATCCATCATTGCGTCCCTCTGTCGCTCGAGGGCTTCTTCGAGAAACATTTTGAAAGGATCTCCTACCCCCTCATATTTATTTTCTTCCACCATGAGAGGTCGCCAAGATTTACAAGGCTGATCCTGCATTGGTTCAACTAGATCAAGCCCTAACTGCTTATACATTGACCTCGTTGGGGACATGCAAAGAAAAACAGAGAAAGGGTAGACTGCTCTGATACCACTGATCCGAACTTAAACAAGAATGCAACAACTTATAGATATATTCATAAACATGGATATGAAAAAAAAAAAAATTCATTTCATTAATAGAAAAATATTGAACTATGCTTACAAACATAATGGAAATAAGATAGCTCGGGCGATGGTAGGTTATTTCTGAGAAGAGATGTGGTGGCTACATGCCTTTGAAGTGAGTTGCCTTTGAAGTGAGTTACAATGAGGCTCAATGGACTTATTATTATTGAACAATAAGAGAAAACCCTAAACAACCAAAACCCTAACCCGAGGAGATGTAGCACCGAGTTTATGGGCCCCGTTGGGGTTAGTTGGGCAGCCAACTTCTTGGGGTCGTAACTTGGTCATACTATCTCCATTTGATGTGTATGATACCTTGTTGGAAAGATCTCTATGAGGAATACAACTGCCAATGTGATTACCTTAAAAAAAATGCATCAAGTTTTCCAAAAAACGTCGTTTAGGGCCTCAAAATGACTCCAGAAGTTCAAGACCCAAAAAATTGCCAAAAATAGTAAATTGTGCTACAATTAAGGAAATTAAAAAATTGAAAGAAACAATGTGAGGGTCCAAGTGGAATAGGTGAGTGGCTACCAATACCCACCTATATCAATTTGAGTGAAATCTAAAATTCTAGTTTCTCCATATGAAATCCAATGAGGTCGAAACCATTCTCAAACATCTTGATTCATTTCATGGTAATGTTAAAAATTTAAGTGAAAGGATGAAGATTAAAGATAAAGGAAATTTCACTTTTACTTTAAGAATTTAAAATTACCATTGATTTCCAACATTGCTAGGGTTGAGAAGTGTGAGGCAAATGAGAGGGAGACATACTTTCAATGTCTTGGAGGGGTTGTTTTTAGAGGGAAACAACCCCTAGTTTCCCTCAAAACCGATTCAAAAAGCACAAAACCTCCTTATGTGGGGTCCATGGTTGGCTTGGCAATAAACCAACTGGTTTATGAAGGAATCCATTGATTTATGGAAAAATCGATTGTTTCTGTAATAAAATGGATGGTTTATGGCCGGTTAGGCTAAAAAACCTTAGCTTGCAAGGATCAAAACAAGTTTTTCTACTCGTTGGATGTCTCAGCCTAATGAATCAACTAGTTTAACCAGTTTGTAATTCGAATTGGCTGATTTTGAATACCATGAAAGGAACCCGTGCATGTTCTAACCCTTGGCGGGTGATGAACTACCCCACCTTAAAGGAGGTAATAATTGCTATACATCATTTACAACATGCTCTCATTTCCTGGAGCCTTAAGCAATAATACAAAGAAAAATCAAGAAAAGGTAAAGGAAAATAAAGAAGGGTGGAAAAATAAAGAGTAACTCATGTATCTGTGATTTCTCCCTCCTTACATTTATATACCTAATATGGACTTTCTCATTATTTCTATCCTTTTACCTATGGCATGTGGTCGTAAGACCCCTTTACCCCTATACATTTCATTATTATTCACCTGCCACCTATTGATTGAAGGATGTACTAGGGACATGTTTTTCCCCTTAGGGGTTTGGAATATCTAATAGGATTGTTTATCAGCCACTCCCACCTAGGGAGGTAACACTATTACGAGATAAAAACCCCATATTTGGAGGAGAAGCCCCATATAAAGGCTCAATTTTTCCTTGACTAATAAGCATGGTTCACTTAGATGCACTAATGATTAATTGTATCTGATGGTGAATATGCATATCTGGACATTATGTGTGATTGGAAGGTGGTTTCATCATGAGTTGGGCAACTTCATTGGGGCCTAAGTCCACTATAGGAGCATATGACACCCTATAGATGAAGCGTTGAGAGCCATGGGACTCCTATCACATGTAGAGCATCGTTCCACTACATGGGCACCTACAACACCCCAAGAGTCTGCACTTTGCTCTATATTATTCATGAGATGATGCACTTGTACGAACATACCTCAACTAACTTAACAATGATCACATGGTTTGGCAGCTGATTTGAGGCCCAAATGAGGTTGTCCCACCCTTTGAGACGTGGGAGGGCTAGCACCATACTCTAAACCCTTAACGTTGGAGCACAACTAGGGTATTTTATCACCAGGAGACCCATGAGACTCATTTTGTGACCCAAACACAAAACTAGGGTCCACAACATGATTTGCATGGATATCTAGGGGCCAACCTCTAAAGGATGATTTTTGGAGCACCCTTGATTCAGTTTGGCACCAAGAGAGCTCAGTGCATGCCTCTAAGAGGCCCACATAGTGATGATGTCAACATTTCAACCCTCTTATGGGTTAATTTTTATGATTTCACATTAGCTATTTGGTTGGCTTGTAACCACAATTAGTTTATTCCCATCATTTCACAACTAGGAGGGGATTTCAGCTAAGGTTATACTTGATTGGACATGTATAAATATGAGAGACCTCATTTAGTCTCTCATCAACATCACACTTGGAATTCAACTTCTTGAGAAGAACTCACACTTGTTTCTGATCTGAAAATGGAATGTACTTGTTTAAGGGTGCAAGGTATCCATTCCCATAATTTCAAATGTGAGATATACACTCCAAGTGACCTCTGAAAATGTGAAAACTTCTTATTTCTTATATAGAGATTGACTACAGGGGCATTCACCGCTCATGTCACCTCTAAAGAGAGGACGAATTCCAGAGGCTACTTGGCCCTCTACAGGCTCTGCCTAAAGAAATAATGAAGTAAACACTTAGAAGTCATTGACATACACATACTTGAAGTTTGATGTCTTGCAGAATAAAACAAATAACTTTCTGCAGCTGTATAGGTGATTATGTGTGTATGAAAGTTATGTATATTTACTATTTAACACTTTATATCAGTTTTGTTTATCATACCATCTTCAGCAAATAAAGACATCAAAATGATGAAGCAGTTCACCCCTCCTGGGCTACATTTGTTGGACCAAGCCTCTCAAACTGGGTTAGTCCTCTTGTGTTAAAAATGCTACAAAGGCTAATACAAGAATATGAGTGTCTCGAAAGACATATCTGACTGCGAATAGAGAATCAGAAGATAGGAATTAGCTAAACCTGCTCTTTCCCAAGCACTAAACAGTGAAATTGTACCTTATACAATACTTTCCCCAATTGGCCCTGATGGCCCTTTAAACTTGCATGGAGAATTTTGAGGTGAAGATGACCTCAATTGGTTCTGAAACCTCTGCCATCAGACTCAAAAGGTCGAAAATAGTAGACATAGGCTTTTGAATCACCAAAAATGGACGAACATAGCCCCCAAACAGCTCAAGCATTGAAATGGCCCTCATGGCCCTGAAAGCTTCCCTGAAGCTAAACAGTGAGAAGAATGCCTCAACAGGAAAAAAAAACTATAGAAATGGATTCAGAATGCTAAAAACATTCAAGAATGACCTTTGTTCCACATTCAATGGCTGCACAATTCCCAATGCAACTCCCAAACTGATTTGTCCCTAGTGGCTCCTGGAACTTCCATGAAGCAAAATTACCTGTAAACGACCTCAGATGGCTGTGAAACCTGTTCCAATGGCATCAGAAGGTCGAAGAGACCCCAAAAAAAAAAAAAAAAAAAAAAAAAAAGATTGTCCAAAAAGGACTTTCCTAGCCAAAGTTATGGCCCATTGAAGATTTCCTCTTGTTTGTCCTAGAATCACTCCAGCCACTGTAGTGGAAGTTCAGATAGGTCCGCCAATTATGGCGAGACCGCCCAAATTTTGCGCTCCACCAATATTCCCACTAGTCTAACCGTGCTTTAACCATTTGCAATTACTGTGCATGGGAACAAACTTCTGCTGGTGGTTAAGCGCCTCAGATTCTGTGCTGACTGGTTGTTTAACTGGTTGTTTAACGCACCGTTTAACCCGCATATGTGAACACGTTTAATGAATAAGCGGTGACCGTTGAAGGTTTTCGACGTGGGCGGTTTAAGTCCTGGCACCTGGTTCTTGGCATGAGGTCACGTGGTATGGGGGCTGGCCCCCTTCGGGCCCCGCTCAAATGAAGTTTAAACTTCATAAGTCATTTCTCCGCACCTCTTAACAAGTACTGCCGCATGGTGCAATTGTAAGGCATTCGGTTGGTGGTTAGGAGGTCGCGAGTTTGATCCTCCGCATCTTCAATCTAGTTTTAATATGCGCCCAACATATCTTTGCTGACGTCATCCAGGCCATGTGGTGGCCTCCGAGCCTGCCACGTGGCAACCTGTGATTCACTGCCCAAATGGAATATTCTATTTTTTTTTTTTGAACAAATTCAAAATTTTAGTGTTATTGGGCAATTCTTCTTTTTGGCATAACTTCCCCATACGGAGACCGTTTTTCGAACCGTTCATGGCGCCAGAATCAAAAGGATGAGATCTATTCGATCGTTCAAGTTCGACACACTTTTGAACACTTTGAAATTTGAGCTATCACTGAAGTCCTGGATCAATATCTGACCATTCCTCCCCATTAGGATCTTTTGGACCCCAAAAGACTGATATACTGATCTGAACAGTAAATGAGAGTATAACACCCTCTTCTTTCAGCCTCTATACACTTTCCTGCATAGCTAGTGCCTTTCAACAAAAACTCGAAGGTAGACGACAATTCCCTTCTTAAATGCGCTTGTCCTCCTGTCAAGAACTGTCGTCATGGCGACTTTTTGCTGCATAAGCCAAGTACTTGTCAAGTCTCGACCAAGCTTGTTCGCCAGACAAACTGAAAATTTGCAGAAACCAGCAATGGTACTTGCTGATATGTGAGCTGAAATCTTCCTCTAAACATGTGGGCTTGCCAACTGTCACGATGCCCATACATGGCACCTCCGCTCTAGAAGAAGAGATGCCTCCCAAATGAGAAGGCTTTTACCGACTGTAGCATGCTAAAGGTACTGCAAATGCTCATCCCAAACTCTTGGGATACTTGCTGCAAAAAATTCTCAAAAGAAGTAGAGACCCATGCTGAAATTTGAGCCCTCTTTGCATGCATGCTTTTCCAGCTCATGGGATTGTGCACTGCTTTGCACCAATTTCCTTCCCTGCACCAAATGACACCAAAGGTACCTTGTGCAACAAGAGAATCATCAGCAACAAGTTGTCTTGAAATATGCTGAACAATGGACTCAACCATCAACATAGCAAATGTGTACACAACCGACACAAGTCGACAAAACATGTGCACCATAATCGACACAAGTCGACAACATAAGTGGCACAATCAACACAAGTCGATGAAACATGTGACACAATCGACAATGTAAAAGTGTGCTCACAAGCGACAC
>APFE030223064.1:246869-272336 GCA_000404065.3 Pinus taeda
CGAACTCTTGGCTCTAGCTAAAAACCTTCCCCTAGAATCTCTTGCTCTATGCATGTCATTTTTTATTTTTCCTCAAGTCAGGGTAATAATTCTCTTTCTGATCTTCCAGGTCACTCTAGGTGCAAGAAGAGAGCATACTTAAGAAACTATTAAACCAATAACTTTCTCTTTTCTAATCCTCCAGATCACACTAGGTGCAAGAGGAGAGCATACTTTGAGAGGTTATTAATTCTCCTTTCTTGAAATTTTCTTGTTTTTATATCTTTTTTTTTAGAAATTGGCTACCTAATTTCACTTCCCCGACAACGACGCCAAAAATGTTTGGTCAATTTAGTGATGTCTAAATTGCAACTTTTAAATGTCAACTCGGGGCTAGTAAGCTGATGAAGTGAGGTGTACTGTATGTACTTAGGCAACTATTTCTTAAGCTTTTGTCGTTTTTAACTTTTTAAGTTTGTTTTCAAGTATATCTCCTACTGTGATGTGATGGAAATGAAATAAAGCAAGTGAAGTGTGTGAGATTGCGATGAGCTTTAAATGATTTCTTATAACTTAAAAGTATTCTACAAGAAAGCTTGAACAACAACTGAAATGAAATCAACTCTTAAAGGAAAATAAAGGCATCAAATAAAAGACTAATGACATTGGCCCAGTATCTCTGCTGCTGCAAGAAAATGAAGATGAAATCTATGTCAAATAAAAAATAAGCAATGTGAAACTAAAGTAAGTCTACATAAAAGAAAGACTAGTCACAAATCCTTTAACTTCTTCTTAACCTCTTGTCTTTTAACTGAATATATCCTGTGAGAAACAGTTAAAAATAAGCCAAGCAATTGTGAGTTCTTGAACAACTAAACCAAGCTGTGCTAAGTGATATTTTGGTCCTCAATGAAGATATTAAATTATGAAGAAGAAACCATCAATAGATAAACAACTTGATGTCTAAAAGCAGAAAGCAACTATGCAAATTAACGAAATGATAGTAAGGAAATAAAGGCTGCAAAACAAGGAAGGTCAGCAACATAGACAAGATGATCACAAGTGTCACTAGTTGTGAAAAAGAAAAGAAAGAAACTGTCCCGGGCATGCCTAGAAACCTGCATAACACACTGATTAGTCATGGAAAAGTGCAAAAATATACATAAGCAAAATTCAAAATGTATATACAACTATTGTACATAATCAAAACACAACAATCAAAGGCATTCTGTACAACTATTATACATGAAATAAGAAAAAGAAATGCAGGAAATTAAAGAGTACTATACAGGCCTTCAGTAGACAAGGGCCCTCTGCCTACTCCAGCCGGCTCAATGATTAGTTACATGCTCAAATGGAAAACAATCTTCTCATATATTATGCATAAAATAGAAAGTACAGTGGGGAGTTCAAAATTACATATCAGCATCTAACAACTAACTATCCAGCGTTCAAAGAGCTTTATTTATAACAGAGGAAAGAAAACTAACTTAACGAAAACCAAGCTATTCAAACAGCTGTGTAAAAACACGTAGTCTTACTGTGTCCTCGGATTTAGGCAATGGTTGTTGTGGGCATTCAATCCGCTATTGGATTCATGTTTCCCACTGTCTTCGTGGCTGAGGAGGATGCCACCTATTCTTCACGTGCTCTAAAACAGAACATGCAGAGTCGTGCCACCGCCAATGACTTTTGTTGACCGTAGTTGCCTCCTCGTTGAACACGGGTTTTGATGACTGGTTTGGGTGAGCTGGAAGGACACACACCATGTCCTTGGTTCCACGAACTTTCCCATGTGGCTCTTCTTCCCGGAGGGCACCTGGAACATATCATTTAATAAAATAGCTGCGGAATCTGGGGTTGGCTGCGGAAACCGGGATCAGCTGCGGAAACCCTGTGTGAGCTGCGGAAACGCAGCACTTTGAACCAAAATTCTAAACCAAACATAGTCATTAGCATAATTAGCAAACCATGTAAAAAGTCCTAAAATACAATGATTTGAGCAATATGATGGAGGGAATGAGTGGCAAAAGAAGGAAATGAATAGGAAAAGGAGGCTGAGAGGATGTATAAAGAAGTGTAGGTTTGAGGCTCAACACTTTCCATTCACTGCCCAAAAGGAATATTCCATGGAATATTCCAAGGAATATTCTGTGGAATATTCTTTTTAATTTTTTTTTGAAAAATTCAAAAATTAAGGGTTATTGGGCTCTTTTGTTTTTGGCATAACTTATGCATACAGAGACCATTTTTCAAACCTTTTGCGGCACTAGAATCAGGAAAAGGAATCTATCTAGTAATTTAGGTTCAAACCAGTTCTGAGCACTTTCATTTTTGACCATTTTACAGCACTTGGTCCTGAGCTCCTGATCACACCTCCCAAATGAGAAGGCTTTTGGTCCCCAAAAGCTTACTGAATATTTGAACTGAACTATACAACACTTGAGGAATAGAAATATACTCTTCCATTCAGCCAAAAGAGCATACTGATGCCAAAATGTCCTGCCTTATCAACTGCGCCATGGCGAATGTTGCTGCATAAACCAAGTACTCGTCGAATCCCGACCAAGTTCTTTCGCCAGGCAAATCTAAAATTGCAGAAACTAGCAATGAACTTGTTGATATATGAGCTGAAATATTCCTCTGAACATGTGGGCTTGCCAACTGTCACGATGCCCATCCATGGCACCTCCGCTCCAAAAGAATAGCTGCCTCCCAAATGAGAAGCCTTTTACAAAGATGAAACACTTCATCATTTCTCCTCTTTACAATATTGGAGATCAAATTAACTTTTTCCAAGTCAATATTACCTTACATGCATGGTTAAAAACAAAGTAATCAACCCTTCAAGTTAATCACACATACATGTTTAAAATACAAGGAAATCATCATGATCCCTATGCTCATGCATATCATTCTCATGCATGTAGTTTATCTTTCAACTTTCTCTTAAGTACAATCATAAGTACAATATCCTCGATCACATGTACATGTACTTTCAAAGCTGAAACGAATATAACTTTTGCTGCGATAGAGTGAGTCTCATACTCAGCTTTTCCATCTTGCAACTTGCATTCCCTTAACAAAGAAATGCATTCAATCAAAAGACATGCAACTTTAATTGGATAAGAATTCTAACCATTTCTTACCAATCCATTTCAAAGGCGCTTCCTTTAACTGCACATCGATATCAACATGTGTGTCATCTTGACACATATCAATGATGGAAACTTCCTTCCCATTATTGCCATACTCTTTCTCCAATTTCTTCAACTTTCGTGGAAGCATTGTTGGATTCAGTGTCCAACACCTTTCAGCAGTATGTCCTTGCTTATGCCAGTAGGTGCAACACATGTGCATCCTCTTGATAGCATGATTTTCCTTGTCCAACGGACCTTTGGCTTCTTGCTTCCTTTCCTTCAAAAGTTTCCTATATGTGGCCATTCTCTTCCAACATCTAGAAACATTATGGTTATCCAAACCACAAAAGGAGCATGTAATTCTTTTCCCATATCTATGTGGAAATTTACCATGCTTTACATGATCAAAGGAAATATGATTGGAATCAGATTCATACCTTTCTCTTTCACCTTTATGGCTTTCATGAGGAGGTGAATCAAACAAAGAAGTGGCTCCCTTTGGAACACCATCAATCCCTTCAGTGGTTTTAGAGCTTCCACAATTCTCTTGTTCAAGGGCATGCTGGCACACCTTCTTCTTGCAAGGTATGTTTCAAACTATTGCATTCCCCAAGAATACAATCTTTACCAACTTGAGGTAGGGAACTTGAAATGAAACTCCTTCCAGGAACTGTTTCAATTGCCTTCATGGTTGCTTTGGAACTTTCTCCATGAGATTGTCCATAGCCAAGACCCAAATTCTTAGGCCTTACCTCAACCATTATTGGCTCAAATATACCCTGTGCATGTTTGCCCAATCCTTTTCCTTCATATCCCATTTTGGACATCAACTTGGACCTTATGCCTGTGGTATGTTTCTCAAAAGAATCAACATAAACATTCTTATAAGAATTTGAAGACAAACTAGAATTGTTTACCTCTTCTTCAAGCTGCTACTTGGCTAAGGCTTCTTTGGAAACAAGGAGTTGTGTCTCCAATTCATGCATCCTTTCCAGATTCATGTTTGCAATATGAAGTTGGCTTTCCATTTCCTGCAATTGATCATAAAGCAACTTCTTCTCTTCCCTCATGGAATTCAACTGCTCTTGAAGTTTAGAGCTCTGCCTTTCATCCTCATACATTTCTCTCACCATATTCATCATGATGAAAAATTCTTGCTTCAAGCCTTCATCAAAGAATCTTGTGAAGGAGGATGATTTTGAGGACTCACTTATGGAAGTTGTCATTATAAAAATGAACAAAAGAGCTTCAGCGAAATTCAGAATCTATTAACAAATTCCTGAATCAAATGGTTGTAGAGTCAAACTCTTATTCAAACAACCTGTTTTGCATCAAACTTCTTGTGCTTCATGGATTGTCTTGAGGTCCTTGGGGTAAGGAAAATATATGCTATTCCTTTTTGTCTTCTCCAAGACTTGACTATTCAGTGGCTAGCCCCAATCTTCTGCAAACTCAAACAACAAGCAGTTTGCAGAATAGTAAAGCAGTGAATTTTCAACACTGCTTAAGACACCTTTCAAGCTACACAATCAAGCTAGTGATATTAGTCAAGCAAACCTAGTGCTCTGATACCATATGATCTGAAAATGGAATGTACTTGTTTAAGGGTGCAAGGTATCCATTTCCCATAATTTCAAATGTGAGCTATACACTCCAAGTGACCTATGAAAATGTGAAAAATTCTTATTTCTTATACAGAGACAGACCGTAGGGGCATTCACCGGACATGTCACCTCTAAAGAGAGGATGAGTTCCAGAGGCTACTTGGCCCTCTATAGGCTCTTCCTAAAGAAATAACGAAGTAAACACTTAGAAGTCATTGACATACACATACTTGAAGTTTGATGTCTTGCGGAATAAAACAAATAACTTTCTGCAACTGTATAGGTGAGTATGTGTGTTTGAAAGTTATGTATATTTGCTGTTTAACAATTTATATCAGTTTTGTTTAGCATACCATCTTCAACAAATAAAGACATCAAAATGATGAAGTAGTTCACCCCTCCTAGGCTACATCTGCCAGACCAAGCCTCTCAAACTGGGCTTGTACTCTTGTATTAAAAATACTACAAAGGCTAATACAAGAATATGAGTGTCTTGAAAGATAGATCTGACTGTAAATACAGAATCAGAAGATAGGAATTAGCTAAACATGCTCTTTCCCAAGCACTAAACAGTGAAATTGTACCTTATACAGTACTTTCCCCAATTGGCCCTTTAAACTTGCATGGAGAATTTCGAGATGAAGATGACCTCAATTGGTTATGAAACCTCTACCATTAGACTCAAAAGGTCGAAAATAGCAGACATAGGCTTTTGAATCACCAAAAATGGATCAACATAGCCCCCAAACAACTCAAGCACTGAAATGGCCCCAGTGGCCCTAAAAGCTTCCCTGATGATAAATAGTGAGAAGAATGCCTCAATAGGCAAAACAAGCTGTAGAAATGGATTCAAAATTCTGAAAACCTTCAAGAATGACCTTTGTTCCACATTCACTGGATACACAATTCCCAATGCAACTCCCAAACTGATTTGGCCCTAGTGGCTCTTGGAACTTCCACGAAGTAAAATCACCTGTAAACGACCTCAGATGGCTGTGAAACCTATGCCAATGGCTTCAGAAGGTCGAAGAGACCCAAAAAAAAAAAAAAAAAAATCATCCAAAAAGGACTTTCCTAGCCAAAGTTATGGTCCATTGAAGATTTCCTCCAGTTTGGCCTAGAATCACTCCAGCCACTGTAGTAGAAGTTCAGATAGGTCCGCCAATTATGGCGAGACCGCCCAAATTTGGCGCTCCACCAATATTCCCACCAGTATAACCACGCTTTAACCATTTGCAATTACTGTGCATGGGAACAAACTTCTGGCGGTGGTTAAGCGCCTTGGATTCCGTGCTGACTGGTTGTTTAACTGGTTGTTTAACGCACCGTTTAACCCGCATATGTGAACACGTTTAATGAATAAGCGGTGACCGTTGAAGGTTTTCGACGTGGGCAGTTTAAGTCCTGGCGCCTAGTTCTTGGTGTGAGGTCACGTGGTATGGGGGCTGGCCCCCTTCGGGCCCTGCCGAAATGAAGTTTAAACTTCATAAGTCATTTCTCCGCACCTCTTAACAAGCACTGCCACATGGTGCAAGTGTAAGGCATTTAGTTGGTGGTTAGGAGGTCGCGGGTTCGATCCTCTGCGTCTTCAATCAAGTTTTAATATGCGCCCAACATATCTTTGCTAACGTCATCCAGGCCATGTGGGGGCCTCTGAGCCTGCCACGTCACAACCTGTGATTCGCTGCCCAAATGGAATATTCTATTTAATTTTTTTTTGAACAAATTCAAAATTTCAGTGTTATTGGGCAATTCTTCTTTTTGGTATAACTTCCCCATACGGAGACCATTTTTCGAACCATTCACGGTGCCAGAATCAGGAGGTTGAGATTTATCCAGTCATTCAGGTTCGACACACTTTTGAACACTTTGAAATTTGAGCTATCACTGAAGTCCTGGATCAATATCTGATCAGTTTCTTTTGGCTATTGGAGGTCTTTTGGATGCATTTTGATGTTTGGAAGCTAGTTAGATCTTGTATTTGGAGTTATTTCTTCGATATTGGATGGATATATTGTATGTCATCTTGTAAGTGCTCTATGTTGATGATTTTTTCTCTTGAAATTGTTTAATATACGAAATTGTTGCTTCTAGAATGCACTAATTGTGCCATAATGATTGAAATTAATTTTTGAAAAGGCTTTCTAGTTGAGTATTTCATATATTATTAATTATATGGCATGTAATGAGTGTTCCTAGTGGAAGAATCCTTTAACTCTCCATCAAACTCCAATATCTCTTGAAGTTGGCAAATGGTTAAACTTGGTACCTAGGGCATCATTTTTAGGTCTCCTTATAGACAATTTAGCTCATCTTGAGCCTCCTTAGACTCCATATTCCCAAAGTACAAGGCACTAATCTGAGTCCTTTGTGGTCAAACTCAATTCTTCTCCATAAATTTTCCTCTCTAAATTTTGGTCCTCTTAAGATAGGATGACTAGGCTTGGGCTAAGAGAAAATTGCTTAGGGAGAGGTCTTGTGAGAATTTGAGAGCCTAAACATCAAGCCTAGGGCCTTGACTACATGACCTCAAAATACTTGGAAATTTAATTCCTACTTGTCTTAGTTATGACTCTTTCTATGTAAGGGAGTTTGTTCCTATTCCTTAGGAGTTGTTAAGATCTAGATGTTTCCTAGATTGGTGTGTGGTTGAGATATTCTCTCAACCAAGTGATTGTGTGTCCAAGTTACTTTACCTATCTTGAGACAACACTTCATGTATATATGTAATTGTATTTTATAAATGAATTAGGTGTGTATTATCAAATTTTATCTTGGTATCAGAACCCATATAGGCCTGGGACTTGGCCCCTTCTAGGCCAAGGGAAATAAAGAGTTTGGTGATTTTTTTGATTTGTCCATTCATTTCGCTGGAGACTATGTGTGTGTGTGTGTTTTTTCTTCTGTTGCGGTGTAGGTTGATGATGTTGTGAAAAGGTTAAGGGATTGCTGTGGATTCCACCTGGTAAAATACATAATGGTGAGTGGAGAGAGTAGGCCGAGTGGAGTGCTTACTATGAAGGACTGCATGCTGGTGTTGTGGAGTACTGCATGCCAATTGATGGAGGTCGCTTGAAGTCTGTTCGAGGGTTGGACAACTCAACTGGATGTGGCGAGCATGGAGAGCTATGCCCCCAACCCTTTCTAAGCTCCTGCGCATAGCTACAATGACGGAAAAAAAACCATCGTGGAATGCATTGAGGGCAGCTTGTGCGAGATCTGTATCGACTGAATCATACAATGACAAAACCACCATTTCTGTCTGCACGCATTTTAACTCAAATTGTCTTATAATGTTGATATTAAACGCACTGGTATGCATTGGATTCAACTATATTTCTTTGCATTTCCTTACAGTAAATTCAAACTCAGAGATGCGGTTTTCTCAGTAAAAATAGATGGATTTTTTCTACTTAGTAGCAACTTCAGTAGTGGGAACAATTCGCTTTTGTTCAAGGTGTATTTGATCAATGTGACTTTTGGTAGGTTGTCATTGTGGTTTTCTCTCCTGAATAATTCAATTGCTTTTGTGAATGCACTTGAGGTTGTTTCTACCCTAGATGAATTGACTTATGACACGGGTTTGGATGTTGACACCTTTAAAGAATTTAATGGGATATTTGATTATGCATTAGAAACTGCATATAAGGTTAGAATGGGTGGACCCATTATTCATTCTATAAATGATACGTTGGAGAGAACATGGGAGAGATGACATATACTTGTATGTGAGATCTATATTTGAATGCATTGGATGCAAAATCCAATCCGCAGGGCCTGATGGCTTACATTTTGTTCCATCTAAGTCCCCGTGAAGCGTGGATATGACAACACTTCCTTGCCCACTTACAAAAAATGATTACATAGCAAGTTCAATTTCAACTAGGGTTGGGAATTTGATCCTTTAGTTCGATTCAATTAGAGCTCAAGTCCAGCGAAATGGAGAGTTTGTAAGACTTTCATTAATCCAAGAAAATTGTTCCAAGGTTGGCTCGTGACCGCGACATTGGAGGTGTTGAACAAAGTTCATGTGCCAAAGTCTGGTGAGAAGGAACTATTGTACATTTGGCCAGGTGTGAACCACTAGTATATGGACTCGTTCATTAGGGTTTTTTTTAAATCATGTCATCACTTAACCGTAGAAACTTCTAGTACCATCCCAATGAATTTAATTTTCTGATTTTGTAGCCATTCATTTCGCAAGTTGTTGCAGTGCCTAAGTTTGCGGTACAATTTTGTGTATTAGTATGTCGTGTCATGATATATTTTGTTGTTATTGAAGTGACATTGGTCTAACCAACTATTGTCACAATTATGAGTGTGTATTGGAACTGGTCATTCCAACAATACACAAATTTGCAGGATATGATGAAGACATGACACCGAAGATGGCAACAAAAGAGCTACAACGAAGATTAAAGGATGATGGACAAATAATTCAAAGTTTGTGGAATAGACTCATGATGATGGTGTATTATGTGTCACATACATTTATTAGTAATGAAGTCTAGGATGTTTTCTAGTGGTCTTTGAAAAGTATGTACCTGGTAACTCCATGAGTTGGAGTGTGTAATGTAAGCCTGATGAGGCATGTGTACCCTGATAAAGTTCGTGGTAATCTTAAAACCACTTTGTAATTGTAGTTTTGTGGTCAGCCATAAACCACTTGTAGGTTTCTGGTAAGCCGACAACTACTTTGTAGTGTCGGTTTGTGGTAAGCCAAGAACCACGTGTGAGAGTGAAGTGGATAGGGATTCCTGTAGGCATGGTTGAGGGTAAGCTGACAAAACCCTTGGCATGGTTTAGGGTGAGCCAAGAAAACCCTGGGCATGGTTTAGTGTGAGGTGAGGAAACCCTGGGCATGGTTTGGGTGAGCTGAGAAAACCCTGGGCATGGTTGAGGGTAAGCCAATAAAACCCAAAACATGGTTATGAGTAATCCGAGAAAACCCATGATGATGATGATGGAGGGGATTTGCAGGTAAAGGTACAAGTATGCAGTCATAATGGTTGACAAAACCATGCATGCGAAAGGCGTCCTAGTAGACTGGCGATTACAGCAGTTGGGCACCCATGCATTCTGGTGGATGGTTGCTCCTTTATATGGACATTGAAATATTCTTTTTTCGCGTTTGACCACAATTAGACTTTGCATATTGAGATTGAGACAACTAGTCATTAAGGGGGTGAATTGGAAATTTAATTCCTACTTGTATCAGTTGTGACTCTTTCTATGTAAAGGAGTCTGTTCTTGTATCTTAGGAGTTGTTAAGATCTAGATGTTTCCTAGATTGGTGCGTGGTTGAGATATTCTCTCAACCAAGTGATTGTGTGTCCAATTTAGTTTACCTATCTTGAGACAACACTTCATGTATATATGTAATTGTATTTGATCAATGAATTAGGTGTGTATTATCAAATTTTATCTAAAATTTGGTGGGTATCCACTTAGATTTCATACATAAAATATCTTGCCCTAGGTATTGCCCTAAGAGGGAAGCCCTAATTAGTGGAGCATCAACACACATGATAGGAGTTAGAGATTACTTCTCCAACTATAGGGAGGAGGCGATGGACTTCCAGATTCAGATGGGAAACAAAACAGTGTGTACTCCAATTGGGAGAGGTAACATTGACATTCAGAGGGAGTTAGGAGAAAGCACTAGTGTTACAGATGTGTTGCAAGTGCCAGGATTACGCATGAACCTGATTTCAGTTTCTGAACTATAGGAAAAGGATATGAGGTCTACTTCATAGGGAAGAAGGTGTTCATTAAAAACCAAGATTAGAATTAGGTGAAGTAGAATGGGGTTTGAAGAAACAAATTATACAAGTTGTAGCTCAACTCTCCAAAGGGACTACTTAGAGCACAATAGTAGTGGTAGATACCTAGGCAAATTTTGGCATAGAAGAATGGGACATTAACACCATGGAGCATTGAATATGCTCAAGGAGACAATGATAGGTGTTCTAGAATTGAGCATGGAACACGATGATGTGTGCAGGGGGTGCATGCTTTGGAAATTTGATAAGGTAATGTTCCCAAGAAGTGAAAACAACTTAGATGGTGTGTTGCAGCTTTTACATTCAGATATTTGCAGCCCAATGTCCACGACATCTCTCAGAGGGTACAAGTACTTTGTCACCTTCATAGATGATTACCCCAGGAAGACCTAGATCTACTTTTTGAAGACCAAGGATGAGGTATTTCGTCGCTTCCAAGAGTTTAAGAATTTTGGGGAAACATATCAAGGTGCTTCATATAGGTAATGGAGGAGAGTACAAAGATAGTAACTTCACAGGGTTCTATGAGAAGGAGGGCATCAAGAGGGAGTGGAAAACTCCATACAATTCACAATAGAATGGAGTAGCAGAGTGGAAGAACAAGTATATAGTTGGGGAAACAAAAGTGATGCAGTATGACCAAGATATGTCCAAGTTCTTATGGGAAGAGGCATGTAGCACAATGGTGTACATACAGAATAGGGTTCCTCATAGGGTGTTAAGGAAGATAACACAAGAAGAGGTTTTCTCAGGGAAGAAACCAGAGGTCGGTCATTTCAGAATCTTTGGTAGTATAGCATACTACCATGTGCTAGATGAGAAACACACTAAGTTAGATCAAACTGTAGAGATGGGGTACTTTGTTGGGTATAGAAAAAACTCATGGGCATGTTTATTTGTGTAGCTTGGGAGGTACTCCAAGCCCTAGGGTTCAAGGTTTGGAGGGAAAAGCACCACTAAGGAAGCTTGTGGGCTTGGAACAAGTATGGAGTTTTTCACCCATCGATGTTTGGGTCAAAATTATGATGAATTTGAGCTTGGGAAAATATGAGGTGATAGACTTTCTAACGCTCCAAAGATCACTCAGATTAGAGCTCTAGAAATGAAATTATGAATTTGTGAATTTGGCTAGAAATTATTAGTTTTCAAGTCATGTAGGCTTGATGTAAAATTCGTCCAATATATGGGTCTCTTCATGAATTCGTGGAGCCCTCATTTTGTGTATAAATATGAGGTGTATTGGAGTCATTTAGGCATCCATTTCAGAGCAATATATCCTCCAAAAGAGCTTTGAATTTGGAGGCCTAGCCGCAACTAAAAAACAAGACTTAGAACAATGTGAGGAGTCTACCCTAGACAACATGGAAGGAGTTGTAGGAGATAGGGTATTGTTGAGGGATGTTTGTGGGCTAAGATAGATTCGTTTGGGCTTGTTTCAAGTGTGGTTTAGTGTAGGGAAGGCAGGGAGTCAAGGCCGCAGCAAGAAGAAGTCAGGGGACAACATCAAAACAATGTGGGACAACCCTACAGTGGAGGCCGAGGTGATGGGCATAATGCGGATTTTATAGAGGTATTTCTTGAGGGTTGTTTGATGATTGAGTTGTTGGGCAATGAAGGTCGTAGGGCTAAGGAGAAAAAAAGATTTGTTCGGTAGAAGTTTGGGTGGTGTCTAAGGGAAGCTGCAACCATAGCTAGCTGTTGTGCTAGGCTGCAGGCCATAGCCAACAGTTAGAGGCCCTCTAAGGGCATCATCCAGGTGGAGAGGCCTAGCAAGGGGAAATGTGGGTTAATGTGTGTCTTCCCTTAGAGAACCACAACCTTAAAAGGCTCATCTTGTTGACTGTGTGTAGGGTGGAGGGCAACGTTGTGTGCCCTAATAAGAAGTGCAATGAAAACAAGAGGACAACAATGTTTTGTGGAGGTGTTTTGGGTCAAAGTATTGACCAGATTTGGATCAGTTTACCTTGCAGCCTTTGGGAGCCAATTTGAAGACGAGATTGGGTGATACAGTGTGTCTTCATCAGAGTAGATCTTGTAGTGACGTGATTGGGTGCCATAGATTTGATTGAAGGGTAGTGTGTTGGCTACCCAAAGTAGCCCTAGAGTAGCATACAAGAAGGGAATTTTTGGTGCATGATTGGGTAAAGGATTGTAGCATTATGAGTAGCTCTTTGATGGATGAAAGAGGCTACTAGAAGGCATATTGAAGCTCATTTATTGTCCAACCTAGAGAGAAGTTTGATGAGCCTGTGTACATGCAGCAAAAGTGAATTGCAACATTGTTAGGAGGCAACCCTCCTGGAGTCTCGATGCGTAGTGGCCTTGATGAACTAAGGCACTACTAGTGAGTAGTACGGGAGCAAAGGACCGACAAGACAAGATACGACATCGAAGTTGCGCAATGAAGTTTGTCATTGTATCTTGTATACCATAGACTATTGTACTATTCATATTTGGTTTAACATAACAAAGATTGGGATTGTACATATTGTAGAATTTTGTTAAAAACTGTGTATATTTGTGCATATGTGATTTACTGCTTTATATTTCCGTTGTGCAAAGTAGTTTATGATTGAGATTCTTGGTTTGATAGCGTCATTGATTTTAAGACTCTAACCTAGACCCAAGGTCATGGAAATTCAACATGCTATCAGAGGATGTTTGAGCTACTTTGGAAGTAAGTAAATCAGAGTTGTGTGCAATGAAGTACAACATGATAGGGAGTTGGTCACATTGTAAGTGAAGGGATCACTACAATGTCGAAGTTGCAGGAAGGTCTATTGTATGAGGACAAGTTAGAAGGGTTTTCCAACTATAATCCTTGGAAGGAAAGGATCAAGTTGGTCTTACAGGTCAACAACCTCTGGGAGTTCACCGAGAAAGAGATCAAGAAGCGAACCGACCTTAAAGAGTTGGAAATATATGAAAATTTAGATGCGAGGGTGAGATTGATCATCCTAGATGGTGTGAAGGATGCCCTAATACCTCATTTTTCCATGAAGAACAATGCACATGAGATGTGGATGGTTCTTCAGAATTTGTTCCAGAATAAGAACGAGAAATGGGTATTGGTATTCGTGGATAAGTTGAAGTCCACCTAGATGATAAAGGGTGAAAGCGTGACCTCGTATCTGATGAGATTGTCTCAAGTCAAAGATGAGCTTGCTTCCATCATCATGTGTACCTCAGATGGAGATATGGTAAGGATTTCCTTGAAAGGGTTCACCGAGGATTGGAAGCCCTTCATTAAAGAGATCGTTGCCAAGGAGAAGTTACCATACTAGGATAGGCTATGGGATTACTTCATTCAGGAAGAATTGCAAGACGAGGATCTTCATTCGAAGAAGAAGGCTTCAGATGATGACATGGAACTTGCATCACAAATGAAGGGTAAGCAAAAGAAGGACTTGGGTAAAGTCAAGTGTTTCAACTGTGGTGAGATGGGTCATTTTTTGTCGAGATGTTCGAGGAAGAATAAGGGAAATGATGAGAAGAATAAAGGAAAGTAGGTTGCTGGTGTTGCTAATTCAGCTGAGATAGATGATCTCTCCAGGAGATTGGAAGAGGAGGACTTTGGTATGATTTCTCATTTCTCGCAGGGTATTGTTAATGAGGATGGATGGTACGTGGACGGTGGTGTGACGAAGCATATGATAGGGTCACAAGAGGTTTTTGAGACTCTAGCTAAATGGAACTCAAATTTGCACATGGTGTTGGGTGATAAGAGTCAATTGGATATCTTAGGATCGGGTGTTGTGCCATTCAGGATGGAGAAAGGATGTGTGATGCGGGTCCAAGATGTATTATTTGTACTAGGACTCAAATATAGCATGATTTCTATCTCGGTGATTAAGAGGAAGGGGTTTGAGGTCCTGTTCCAGGATGGGAAGGCAAGACACAGGCCCAGAGGCTCTAGCTCCAATGGGATTATGCTTGGAGTTAGAGAGCATGGTCTCTACAGGTTGATGGGCAAGCCTATGGATCATGGAAAGAAGAAGGTGGAGTAGGTACAGGTTCTAGAGAGGCAAGAGCAGATGCAGGCTTCAGAGGAGTAGGTACAAGTTCCCGAGAAGGAGGTACATCTTCCCGAGAAGGTCTAGGTTCTAGAGACTCAGAGGCAGTCTAGTTTGAGAGGGAGCTTGAAGATCTAGAGGGAGACTCTGTAGCCCAAGAAGAGTGCATAGTCAGTGGGGAGAAAGGGTGCTTCTACAACTAGAAAGAAGGAATCACGGAGAGAGTGGAAGAAATTATAGGATAAGAAGAAGAAGCATGGTGCTTCCAACAGTGACAACGACACTTCTGAGAAGGGTGTGGCTCACCGTACATGGATTGTTGTGATTGTGAGCACCAAGAGTTGGGAAAGTGTTGTGAGTAGTGATGATGATGATGAGAGACTTCCCAGTTTTGGAAGTACCTCCCTTGCTAAGAGGGAGTGTTGATTTTTGTAGCTTGGGAGGTACTCCAAGCCCTAGGGTTCAGGGTTTGGAGGGAAAAGCACCACAAATGCAGCTTGTGGGCTTGGAAACCAAGAATGGGGTTTTGCACTCATCTATTTTTGGGTAAAAAATATGATGAATTTGAGCTTGGTAAAATTTTAGGTGAGAGAGCTTGGCGAGCCGATTCCAACGCTCCAAAGATCACTCAAATCAGAGCTCTAGAAACAAAGTTATGCATTTATGAAGTTGACTAGTAATTATTTGTTTTAAAGTCATGTAGGCTTGATGTAAAATTCGTCCAATAGATGGGTCTCTTCATGAATTCATGGAGCCCTCATTTTGTGTATAAATATGAGGTGTATTGGAGTCATTTAGGAATCCATTTGAGAACAATACATCCTCCAAAAGAGCTTTGAAATTAGAGGCCTAGCCATAGATAGACAAGAAGGCTTGGAACAACGTGAGGAGTTTTCCCTAGACAACGTGGAAGGAGATGTAGGAGACAACATATTGTTGAGGGATGTTTATGGGCTAAGACATATCCGTTTGGGCTTATTTCAAGAGAATTTTAGTGCAGGGAAGCAAAACAGTCAAGGATGCAACAAGGAGAAGTCAAGGGACAACATCAAAACAACATGTGACAACCCTGCAATGGAGGCTGAGGTGTTGAGCATGGTGCGGGTTGTCTAGAGGTATGTTTTGAGGGTTGTTTCAGGGTCAATTTTCTAGGAAGTGATGGCCATAGAGATAAGGAGAAAAGCAATGTTGTTTGGAGGTAGTTTGGGTGGTGTCTAAGGGAAGCCGCAACCATAGCTAGTTGTTGTGCTAGGCCATAGGCCATAGCCAAAAATGAGAGGCCCTTTAAGGGCAACATCTAGGTGGACATTCCTAATAAGGGGAAACGTGGGTTAAGAGGTGTATTCTATTGGAGAACTATAGCCTTAAAAGTATCATCTTGTTGAATGTGTGTAAGGTGGAGGGCCACATTGTGTGCCCTAACTAGAAGTGCGGTGACAACAAGAGGACACCAAGATTTTTTAGAGGTGTGTTGGGTCAAAGTATTGACCAGATTTGGATTAGTTTACCTTGCAGCCTCTGGGATCTAATTTGAAGACGAGAATGGGTGATCGTGTATATTCATCGAAGCAGATCTTGCAGTGACTTGATTGGGTGCCATAGATTGATTGGAGGGCAGTGTGTTGGCTACCCAACGTAGCCCTAGAGTAGCATAAAAGAAGGACATTGTTGTTACGTGATTGGGTGAAGGATTGCAGTCTTATGAGTAACTCTTTTATGGATGAAAGAGGCTACTAGAAGTTAGATTGAAGCTCGAGTATTGGCCAACCTAGAGAGCAGTTTGATGAGCCCGCGTACATGCAATAGAAGCGACTTGCATCATTGTTAGGAGGCAACCCTCTTAGAGTCTAGATGTGAAGTAACAATTGTAGGAAAGGATGTTATTATCTCTATCGCTCCTACTCGTAATAATAATTATGTTAGTACCAAATGCACTAACTAATTATTGGTTCATGAGTTAAATAGAATTAAAATGACATATAGGGTTGAAAAACAACATGCCATAAGTAATTTACAATTGAGTATTAGAGACTATAATTTTGTCTCAAAATTCACTATTAAATCTTTATTTTTTTATAATATTGATATAGTTCTAGGATCACCCTGGGTGGAAGCACTAGAGAATTTTATCATAAACACGAAGAATGAGTTCTTAAAATTTTCCAATAAGAAGAAAAAGATAAAATTACAGGCTACTACGTTGGAGTTAGATTCAATAACGCTCGAAAACGTTAAAGATATCTCAAAGGAACTACTTCAAGAAAATCAAAATTCAATGCAAAATATGTAAAAATAAATTGACAAAATTTTCACAAACAAAAATGAAGAAATTTCTTGCTTCAAGGACCACGGTGAAAAACAACTTATGCAAATTAAGAACCTGAAGAAGGATAAGAAGTCCTTAGAAAATAAAGTATGACAACTGATCAAAAGGTAAGCATCAAAATTTTCAAATCTGAAAATTCAAGTGGAAAAAAAGGGAAGAAATACAAAGGAAATATCCTGGAAGTTCAAATGTGAAAATTTAAGGGAAGAAAAGGGAAGGAAATATCCTGAACCAATTGAAGTCAAGACATACTCAAATGTTGTAGTACAAACAACAAAAATTCCAAGTGAATATATAGTGTGTAAAGAAAATCATTTACTTGAATTAATCCAAGAAAAAATTACAAGCATGATAAGAGATAATCATATTGCAATAACTCCTTATCGATATCCACGACATAAGAGCAAGTACATTAAACAATCATTGTATGAAAAGCACTTAGAAGAGAAACAATTAACCCATCTTCCAAAGAATATTTATACTAGTACCATCAAATTTCATAATAACTACTTATCTTGGGAAGCCTATAAGCACAACATTTCATAGAAGATTGAATTAGGATTGTCAAGCCATGTTACAACACAAAAGTTATGATCAATGCTTAGAAGTTCATATCTTCTAGTGCCTTCAACCTTGACAACATAAAAAAAAAAGAAATAGGCAAAGTTATTAGAAATGAAAATCAAAGACGTAAAGCCTTTCCATAAATATGCTTTGAGGACAAAGCATTTCTAAAGAGGAAGGAAATGTTATTAACACATACATACATACATATGTAAATGATTCAAATAATAATATCTAACACATAATAATTAGTATAATGAAATGACATTTCTTAAAGGACATGGCTATTCGTGAAAGGGAATCTCGCCTAGGTATATATATGGGACCCTCATTGTAGTCCATCATATCATTTGTAACCATACATACATACATATTATATTATTTTTTCTTCATTGTTATGTATATTTTAATATTCCAGAATTTTTGATTTTTTTTGTGTGAGCTAACTTTGTTCATCTCATTCAACTTTGTGAAGTACTTGGCATGTTGAACGATGGCTGAACGTTGTTCAATAGATCATCGATCCTAGGTAGAGGGTATCAATTTTTTAATGTAATCTTATTCAAATCCATATAGTCCATACACATCCTTTAAATCCCATCTTTGTCGGACATGATGATGATAAGTGAGCCACAGGTGCTTGGATGAATCACACCCTTCTCCAAAACTATCATAACTTCTTCTAGAAGGGAATGTTTGTACAACCCAATATTTGGTTATGGGGCTCGGGAAATAATTGTATCTTGTGCTTCACTTCCCTCTTAGGTGGTATCCCGTTATGCTCTGAGAACACCCTGCTACATTCCTGTAGAAACTCCTCCAATTGTTGCTTTTTCTCTTTAGTACATCCAACTGGGGATGAATTTACTATTAATGATTCACCATCAGATTGATTTTCTCTTTAAAAAGGTAAAACATACTTCTTACTAGAACTAAGCAACTTCTTAGCTTGGTTGGCACTTACTGGTGAGATCTTTTGTAATGTCCTTGGCCTCCAGCAGGGCAACACTATACCTCAACCAACTTTAATCGAGTAATTTACTAGAAATTTTACAAAAGCATATCAATTATTTTTTCTGTTATTAAACCATATCTCATGGCCATAACCCCCTTTTACTCTTGAGTAAATTCCTTTTATAACTTTGTTATCTGAGTATCAACCCTAACATTGAATTTAATAGTTATAAGATAGAATAAAATGGTAGTGTACAATAGAATTAATTTGGATATTGGTAACATTCACATATACTTGACTTGAATTTAATTAAATCGTGTGTAATTAAGGCTCTTCACCCATTATAATTTATACAAAACTAGGGTTTAAAAGAAACATATTAAATTATGCATACATGTAAATACCAATCTCTGATTTAGAGTTTATAACAAATCCAACATGTAAATTGTAGGACAACACTGTACATAATTATGATATCGACATTTATGTTTATGTCCATTGTAGATTTGAACATCCAATAAAATTAACAATTGAATTTTCTCTCTATATGTTGGAATTTTCAATTTATATAAATATGTTTTAAATTATTTTTTAATTTTCATAGATAAATATTTATCTATATATGGAAGGATATTCCTTAATTACATTAAAGTTCATTGTACTTGCTAGAATTGAACTAGGTGGGGAGGATCCAATCATTCCTCCCAACCACCTGGGATAAACCCAATTAACTCAAAAGATTATAAATATATCCTAATTGTAATGACAATTGACTAACCAAAATTTGTTTGATCAACATTAATGGGTTTGATTCTCACCAGATGTGGAGGTAATAAATAAACACCAATTATCTTAAATACACCTTGAGGTTTTTAATCCACTAATAGATGATAATTTTTTTTAACAGTAAAGAGTAGTAGATTTATATTAATTCGCGTCTGGTCACAGTAAAAATAGGAGATTACAATTTGAATTCATTGTCATCCATGGACATATCTTTTTGCAGACTGGTTGTAAAATCACATTTTATTTTCAAAATTTCAAAATGTGACTGAGTGTTTACTTATATACTAGGATAAGCCTTGCAATACTTCCCTAATAACAAAATGCATTTAAAATTTATCATAAGACACTAGAAAATCTGGAAGTCTAGTCATCCAGTTCAGTAGGCCTGTTGAAATCAATTCCAGTTGATTCCTCTGCATTTTGAGAGCTCTTCTCAGCCAGTTGAATTTGCAGTTCTTCAATTTTGCTGTGCAGTACATACACCTCGTCTTCCAACTAATGTATCTTCTGGCTCTTCTCTATGCTTCTCTCGTGCATTTCACATGCTTCTTCGCATTGTTGTTGAAAAAATTTACGAAGATCTTCTAGATTCACCCTCATTTCATGATGTCCATGTTCACAAGGGCTACAAGCATGTGGGGAGGAAGTGGCCAGAGGAGGGCACTTATCCCAATTTCGGTCAGAACATCCCGCCACCCGACCTGAGCGCTGACATCGAGATCCCCTGGATTTAGAATCCATGTCGTCTACTTGAAAGAGAGAAACCAAGGGAAAACCCGAGACCTAATTAACACGGAGGAACAAAGGTCATGACCTAAATTCCACATAGGAGGGATAATAACAAAATTGACTCCACAACACCCATATAGTATCGAGGAGGAAAAAATACCCAAATTGACACAGATGAACTAAAAACAGAGACCCAATTGACACCACATGTCCAGAATCGTCCAATAGCATGACACATGGTCCCCAACAATGATTTCTTCGGCTATTAACTCTAGCAAAAGGCACACACAAGTCTGGAACTCTCCTGCAATTAACACCAACCTGAGAGGCAGTGGCCCAAATTCCACAGAAGAGGAACAAAAACCCAATAGACTCAACATCGCCCAGATGGCACTGAGGAGGGAAAGAGACCCAAATTGACACAGATTAAATAAAATCAGTGACCCAATTGACACTACAATGCCCAAAATCACACAATAACATGAAACATGATCCCCAACAATGATTTCTTCGACAATTATCTTAAGAAAATGGCAGTCACCCTTCTGGAACTCTCCAACAATTAACTCTACCTAGGGGAAACACTCAACAACCAGAATTTCCCATATACAATCTCGATTTTGCTAGAGAATCCTTCCACCCACGACCTTCTGAGAAGAGTCCTTTCTATTGCAGAATTTGAGACCATTATTCCCCAATTTATAGAAGTAAGTGAGCCGAGAAATTTCATACATACCTCCAGTGTCCCAATTTCCTTCCATGATTATCTTGAGGCACGAAACGACTCCCACCTGATGAAAATTAATTGTCCCTCAAGTGAGCCTTTTGATCCAGCCCCAAGGAATTAAATGAGGCTCACACTTTGAGGATTCTCACATGAAGATGGTTTGCTGGTTCATGCTATGGTTCTGACTACAAAACTCAAAGATTCATCAGGTTTTGATTCTCACAACATAAGCAAGTGGTCAAGGCCCTGAGGGGTTGTTGATCCACCCAAACTTTTTTAAGTGGGTTGGATGATTGTGTAATGTATAGTTTAAAATTTCTTGATAATTGAGGGATGTCCCCTACAATAATGATGCGATGTTAAGAAAACATCTTAAAAATAGATAGTAAATGACTGATTCAAGGTGAAGTTTGATTTTTGAATGAATCATGTATAATTTTCTAATTCATCTCTAGGGTTGTTGATCCACCCAAAATCTGTTAAGTGGGTTGGCTGATTGTGTAGTGTATAGTTTAACATTTCTTGATAATGGATGGATGTTCCCTATTGTAATGGTGTGATGTTAAGAAGTCATCTAAAAAAACAGATTGTAAATAACTGATTTGAGGTGAAGTTTGATTTTTGAATGAATCATCTATAATTTTATAATTCATCTGATTGATTGTAGAGATAGTGAACCATGGTGTGCCAAAGATGGTCATGAAAAGCATGATGGGAATTTCTGAATAATTCTTTGAAATTCTTGTGGAAGACAGGGCATGCCTCTACTTAGAGGACTCAAAGCAGCTAGTTTAGGTTTCTACAAGATTTAATATTCGAAAAGAGAAATTCCTTCACTAGAGGGAATATAAGAGGAACCCTTGTCATCCTTTAGAGGAAGTCATAGGATCTTGTCCTGAAAAACCTGCATCCTACAGGTAGGTAGAAAAAAAATTTGTTCTCTTTCACAAGACATGTAGTAACTCTTGTAGTGACAGTTATAGTAACATATGTTTTTTTTCCCACAGAGAAATTGTTGGTAGGTTTGCTACAAATATGGGGGGCCTAATTTTAAGGCTATTGGTTGCGATTTCTAAAGCTTTGGGCCTAGATTCTGATTACTCGAATAAAACTTTTGGAAGACATAACCAAGTGATGCTTAGAAATTACTATCCATCATGCCCAAATCCAGATCTTACCTTTGGTTTGCCAATCCATTCTCATGCAGATGGCATCATTGTTTTAATGCAAGGCGATGTAAGCATCCAACAAGTACTCAAAAATGAAAATTGGATTATTGTACAACCCTTGTCTAATTCCTTTGTTGTCAATCTGGAAGATCAGTTGTAAGTTAGAAGAAAAACAAAACCCCACCAATACACTACAAATTTACTTTCAGCAAATCTTGATTGTATTAATATTGATTTGATTTTCTTTTGTGGGTGTGCGATTCTAGCATCGAGCAGTAACTAGCGCCTCCACTGCACACATATCAATTCCTGCATTCTATGGCCCTTCAAAGGGTTCCTACATTGCTCCTGCGCCCACCATGGTTGATGAAGAGCATCCACCATTGTACAAAGGATATAAGTTTGAAGAATTCTCAGATGTTTTCTAGAGCCAAGGATTAAAGAGGAAGACAATGTTGGATCATTTCAAGATTGAAAATGAAAAATCTTAGCAGTTTTTGAATTTAGTTGTATATATGTAGATAGATTTAATGTAAACTTTGGAATATTTCTATGAGTTTAATGGTTTATCCGAATTCAATTGTTTAACTTTAATCATATACACATCCACAAATTTTTGAAATATTTTAAAATTTACAATCACATCATGACATATTTTTAAAATATTCTAAAATATAGAATCAAATTATGCCCACTCAAGTTATACATACATAATACACCACTCCTCTTTTGATTTTTTTCACTGTAAATATTATTTTTTTGTTATTTCTTTGAAATAAAAAGTACAAATTTTCTGATTACATATTTTTAGAATTTTTCCTGAAAACTACTATCAATGACACAACTCAAGGATGTACTTGTCAAGGCAGGAGGTAGCTCCTCAAAGCGAATTGTGATTTTGCATTGAGATTGATCATAGATATATACATGGAGGGAGAGACTCTTGGGTTTCATCTCCCAGTGTCCCTTCAACTTCTAATTCTCCTTATTTTCTTATTTACAATATTTACATGGATTCACCTAATCCCAAATATTAGGTGTCAACATTACCCCCCTTAATCTGAAGGGATGTTGGTGAGTCCAAGAATCATTCTGAATATTTCAAACTTTTCTCTTCCAAGCGCGTTGGAGAAGATGTTTGAAATCTTCTCATTTGCGGAACAATGGTGTAGATGGGTTGTCTTGACCTCAACATGATGCCAAATCAGATGGTATTTTGTATTGATACGCTTCGTTCGATCATGGAACTTTAGGTTCTTGGCCAACTTTATTGTAGAAGTGTTGTCAATCATGAGAGGAGTTGAATGCACTTGTTTCTCCTGCAAATCTTCCATACTTTTCCCGAGCCACTCAATTTCTTTTCTTTCTTCAGTTGTTGCCACACATTCTGCCTCAGTTGCGGAATCCGTTGGGATTGATTGTTTGCGTGACCTTTAGGAGACAACTCCTGATCTAAGACTAATAACATAACCTGAAGTAGATACTCCAATTTCTTTATCTCCATTGAAGTCTGAATCAGAGTATCCAATCAATCTAATTTGCCCACCTGTGTATACTGTCCAAAGTATTGAGTTCCCTTCAAGTAATTTAGAACTCTTTTCGGAACAAACCAATGTCCCTCATAAGGCTTTTGCATAAACCTGAAGAGGATTCCAACATCAAATGAAATGTCTGGTTTGGTAGTAGTCAGGTAGTTGATACTTCCTACAAGTTGTCTATACTTTTTTGCATCCTCAAATTATTTTCCTTCAGTGGATGTGAGGTTTAAGTTTTGTTCCATTGGAGTAGTCAAAGTATTGAACTCAACCATGTCAAAATTATTCAACATATCTCCAATGTACTTCTTCTGGGAGAGGAATATAAACTTCGGATGTTGAGTTACTTTAATACCAAGATAGTAGTGAACATAGCCCAAGTAAGTCACTTCAAAACCTTTCCTCAATTCCTTCTTTATGGATGAAATGTAGCTCTCATTATTTCCTGCCATCAAAACATCATCTACATACACCACAAGATGTACAACTATTTTTCCAACTTTCTTGACAAACAAAGTTGCATCATCAAGATTATATTGTTTGAAGTTGAGTTTCAGAAGATGCTCAATTAACTTCTCATACCAAGCTCGTAGAGCTTACTTGAGGTCATACACAGATTTTACAAGCTTGCATATTTTATGTTCTTGGCCCTTCATAACAAATCCTTCTGGTTGGGACATAAAAATAGTCTCTTTCATATCTCCATTTAAGAAAGCAGTTTTTACATCCATTTGATGGACTTTCCAACTGTTCTGTGTTGCCAAGGCAAAGAGTGTCCTGATGATAGCCCATTTTGTTGTGGGAGCAAAAGTCTCCTCATAATCGACCCCTTCTTTCTCTGCAAAACCTTTTTCCACAAGCCTGACTTTTTGTTTTTCAAGTGAGCCATATGCTTTATACTTGTTCTTGTAGACCCACTTGCATCGTATTGGTTTGGTTCCCAATGGAGGATCAACCAGCTTTCAGGTGCCATTCTTTATCAAGACATAATATTATTTTTGCATCGCTTCTTTCCATTCATCATGAAAAGCGACTTCTTTGAAGGAAGTTGGTTAAAAAATCATAGACAAATTTAGTTCACAATCAAAAGAAACATCCATATCAACACGTGAATCAAAATCGTGTACATCACCTCCATTTTGTCTGGTTGAGCTTCTAGCTCTTGTATTTCCAACCTCACCAGGATGAACACTTTCAAGTGTCTTTGTCAGCCATTTTGGAGGACCTAGGAAAATTTTAGGGGCTAATATGCACAAGTGGGCTAATTTTCCATGCTTTTTCCAAAAAACGATTCGCCAATTTCCATTTTTTTCTAAAATGATTCGCCAAATTTTATAGTAAACCAATATTTAACCTTAAAAATTGTCAAAATATTATATCAACTAATATAAAATAATTGGAAATAAAAATATTTCTACAAAAATATCAACAATTTTTTTACAATTTCCATATTAAGGACTAGTAAGATTTGCTAAGGTTTCTAAACTTTAAGATAAATTTCCATCCTTAAAATTTTCCTTGAGGACCTTTCTGAGATGGCCGAGGTGTTGTGGTGAAAACACAACCCCCCCATTATTGATTTGCTCAACTCAAATTATGGGGACCCTTTCTATAAAATTTTTGGCTAAACACCTTTTTAAATTTATATTTAGTTGATTGCCCTATGCTTTCGTTAAATTTTCATTTTCTTTGGATTCTTGTTTTAATTGCTTTGTTAAAATCATTTTTTTATAAGCTTCCTATTGACACTTGTTTCGCCTCATTTGGTCAACTGGTTTGAAAATGGTTCTCCTTTGAAGTCTCGTCATTTATCTGGCTTGGGTTAAAATTGCATAAAATGTATAATACTGCATTTTGTAAATAAATTAGCTCAATAATGCATTTATTTTAAATATTAACCCCTAGTTAGTTCTTACTAACATTTATTTTTTTACTTATACAGCCAAATTATTAAGCATCGGGATTTAAGAAATTTTACTCCAATTTCCAAATCAATTACTAATCCTAAAAAACCCATAATATTCAAGTGGCTGTAGTTTATTTTTATTCTTTTTATTTATTTTTCAAGTGGCTATAGTTTATTTTTATTTATTTTCCAAGTGACTATAGTTTAGAAACTAAATTTTATTAAAATAAAACCAAAATAAAATTAATATT
>APFE030223068.1:0-14663 GCA_000404065.3 Pinus taeda
CCTTTTGTGATTCTTTAATAAGAGAACAAGAAAAACTCTTACATCTTGGTCTTCTTAATCTTGGAAACTCTTCTAAGAAATCCTTAGCTACCTAGCAACAACCAAATTCAAAGAATCCTAAGAAGCAGTATCCTAAAAAGGATGGTGCTAAACCAAACAATGGTCCTAAGAAATTTCAGCCTCAAAATGAAAAATCAATTCAACAAAATGATAAGGCAAATAAAAACAAAGGGAAGAAGACCAATAGACATTGCAACTTTTGTAATCGAGATGACCACTTAGAATGCTTTAAGAAGATGGAAGCCTTGGAAGCAGCAATGAAGAAGCATAACATCCATTTGGAGCATTCTTCAACTTCAACTTCATCTTCAGAATAACACTTTATGCATGTGGTTTTCGAGCATCTTGGTCTGGTTATGCACTAAATGTATATTCTTCTTCTCATTCTCATGAGTGGCTCATTGATTCTCGAGCTTCTTATCACATGGCCAAAAACAAAGCCATATTTTCTTCTTTAAATGATTGTAACACCAAAAATATATATGTTGGTGATGATAGATCTCTTAGTGTTGTAGGGACTGGAACTATTCATCTAGACAATGGTCAATTTAATGATGTATTATGTGTTCCAACCTTATGCTACAACCTTCTATTTGTATATCAGATAACTCATTTAGGTGAAGGTAACATCATTGAATTTTCACCTCATTATGTTGTAATTAAGGACCTAAGAGATCCTAGACAGATTTTAGCTACTAGAATTGCTGATGATTCTACAAGGTTGTATAAGTTTAACAACTTTGGGTCATCAACTCTTCCCTCGGTATTTTTTGCTCATAATGATGAAGTGAACAAACTTTGGAATGAGCGATTTGGTCACTTAAACTATCGCTCCCTTCAAAATCTATGTAAAGAAAATATGGTGACAAGTCTTCCTATGGTATCTTGCAGAGATGGTGTTTGTTCGAGATGTGTACTCAGAAAACATCATCATGACAGTTTTGAAAAATGTGCCTCTTGGCACGCCTTAGCCCCTTTACAGCTTGTGCATAGTGATTTATGTGGTCCACTTCCAGTTGTTTCATTAAATGGCTACAAGTATTTCTTAACTTTCTTAATGATTTCTCTAAACACACTTGGGTATACTTCTTAAAACTCAAGAGTGAAGTGTTTAACATGTTCTTGGCCTTTAAGGCCTTTGTTGAGAAACAATCTGGACATCAAATTCTTAAGATAAGATCTGATAATGGTGGAGAATATGTTAACAACAAATTCATCAAATTTTTCACTAAGCATGGAATTCAAACGCAACATACTGTTCCATATACTCCACAACAAAATGGTGTAGCTGAAAGGAAGAACCACACCTCAAAGGAAATGGCTAATTGTATGCTTCAATCTAAAGGACTTAATCTTAATTTTTGGGCAGAAGCAATTAACTATGCAAATTACATAGTAAATCACACTCCTACTAAGGTTTTAAAGGATATCACTCCAGAAGAAGCATGGAGCTCAATTAGACCAGATGTAAGTCACTTTCGTGTTTTTGGAAGTGAAGCATGGGTCCATATTCCTGATGATAAACATAAAGCCTTAGAAACTAAGAGTGAAAAATGTATTTTTGTTGGATATTCTGAAGCTGTCAAAGGATATAGACTTATTCCACTTAAGTCCAAGAATGTTATCACCAAAAGAGATGTAAAGTTTACTGAAAATATATCAGCCAATGAGCCTAGTTCCATGAATGTGCCACCTCTCTCTATCCCTTCTACTTCTGAAAATATTTCTTCTTCAGATGATGACAGTGAGGATGACAATCCTCCCCCACCTTCTTAGGAAACTCCTTCAGCTCCTCAGCTTCAAAAATGGGTCCGTGTTACTCGGGATGCAGTAGGTGCTCTTGCAAGTGATCCTATAGATCAACGACGGACACGTTCTCAATTCGAAATAGCCTCTTCTTTGCTAGCTCAAGCTTCAGCGAATTATGATCTTGACACCTTTGTATAAGCTTTAGGTCATCCATATTTGGACGTAGCTATGAATGAATAATATTGTTCATTATTGCAAATAATACATGGGATCTTGTTCCTCTTCCAAAGGGATGAAAACTTGTTAGATGCAAATAGGTTTACAAAAACAAGTATGGACCAAATGGAAAAGTTGATAAACATAAAGCTCATCTTGTAGCTAAGGGTTTTTCACAAGTTGAAGGCATTAACTATATTGAAACCTTCTCCCCTGTTGCCAAAATGAACTCTATTCGCCTTGTTCTTTCCCTTGTTGCCTCTTTCAAATGGGAAGTCCATCAGACGGATGTTAAATTTGCCTTTTTGCATGGGGAGTTACATGAAGAAATATATATGGAACAAACTCCTGGCTTTATACAAACAGGCTCCAGCCTTGTATGTTAGCTTAGGAAATCCCTTTATGGTCTCAAGAAAGCCCTAGGGCTTGGTATGCCAAAATGGATAGCTTTCTTTTAGATACTGGATTTTCTAGGTGTCATTCTGACAATACTGTCTACACCAAGAAAGCGGTTAAGTCTCTTATCATTCTAGTTCTTTATGTTGATGATCTTATCCTTACTGGTAGTGATCCCAACCTTATAAACCATGTGAAGTCCAGCCTTAAAAAGCAGTTTGAAATGACAGACTTAGGACACTTGCATTATTTACTTGGTCTTCAAATCTTGCAATCCAAGGAAGGTATTTCCCTTTCCCAGTCCAAGTATGCCTGTGATATTCTACGTCACTTTCACATGGAAGACTGTAAGCCAACCCCTTCTCCCTCTCAATCTGGAGCCAAACTTTCAGTCAATTGTACTTCCCTTGAAGTTGATGCTACCTTATACCGTTAGCTTGTAGGAAAACTTTTGTATCTAACCCATCCCCGTCCCAACCTTTCCTTTATTGTTGGCCTTATTTCTCAGTTTATGCAAAACCCAAATGAAAGTCACTGGAAAGTAACTAAAAGAATACTTTTTTATGTTCGAGGTACAGATCAGTTTGGGATTCATTATAATGCAGAAGCATCTCCTATATTGGTTGGTTTCACTGATTCTGATTGGGCTGGTGACCCTGATGATCGGAAGTCTACTACAAGTTATGTCTTCACTCTTGGTTCTGGACCTATTACATGGGCTTGCAAGAAACAAAGTGCCATTTCTCTTTCTTCAGCAAAAGCAGAGTATCATGGTGACGTAGAAACTAGTAAGGAAGCCTTGTGGCTTCATCAGATCCTGTCAGAGTTTGGCTTTTAGCAGTAGCATCCGACTACACTTTGGTGTGATAATCAAAGTGACATTCAACTATGCAAAGATCTAGTCCAACATCAGCGCAACAAACACATTGAACTACACATGCACTTCATCAGAAAGCTCATTCATGACCATGTTCTTGAAGTGCAATATTGTTCAACCAATGATCAAGTTGCAGACATCTTGACAAAGGCTCTCACAGAGATGAAGTTTACTAAACTTCGATATATGCTTGGAGTTCAGGAAGTTGTCACTAAGGGGGGATAGGTTCTAATGCCTCCTTCCTTCTCCTATTTTGTCATATTTGTAAATCCTTCAAACCTATCCCAAGTTGTTCTTAAGGGGGGATATTAGGATATTCCGACACATAGGAAATAGTTAAGTATAACTTGGTCTAGTGTAGAGTTAGGTAAAGTGTGTTTCTTTACTATGTACTTTTGTAACTTACAATCCAACGGTCATGATATGTTCTAGACTTGAAGTGATCCGAAGATTTATTCTCTCCTTGGTATTACCAACACTTGATCTGTGGCTTAACACTCAATTAGTCTATGATCTCTATTTAAATAGCATGGAGGGTCATTTGTAGCGTGACCGTTCATGATAGAAGCTTATGCAAATTTTCTTTCTTTTATTAATAAACTTCTTGAAGTGGTAGCATTGGCTAAGGCCATGGATTGTTTCCCTCTTTGAGGGTGTTAACCACATCAAGAATACTGGTGTATTTATCTGTGATCTGTTTGTGAGCGGTGTCCTTTGGTGTTCTATCTGAGGAACTTACCCTATAAATTCCTACATCATTATATTGTTTGTCATCCATTTCAATGATTTTAGAGTGGAAAAAGTGGAGGAATCAACTCAAAGGACCATTTTTACCGTTGAGACATAGTTCCACAAATTGGGCTATGAAACCTTATAAGAGCATTTTGCGGCATAAAACAACATTTTTTATGGGCTAGAACTTTTTTGATTTAGTTTGACACCCTATTTTCCTTTTCTACACATAGAGACCTTTCCAATATTACAAGAATCACCTTAATCAAAGTCCATATGCAAAAGTTATGCCACTCGAAAGTTAACCTTCTTGTTTCAACCACCATAATTCAAGAGGATAGCACATCAACCCCATTACTCATGGAAAAGGGGCTAGCCAGGTGATCATGATGAATAAGACTCTAGAAGAGTCCATATTATAACTCTAGTTAAGATATGAAGGATTCAAATCTAACCACTAGAAGGCTATTGAGTTGTGTTATAACCGCACCGCTTGGAGGAAAAAATGTTCTATTCTTTTCAAGGATATTTTGTTCCATCGAGAACTTTCCAACATTACAAGAATCACCTTAATCAGAGTCCACATGCAAAAGTTATGCCACTCGAAGTTTAACCTTCCTGTTTTGACCACCATAATTCGAGAGGATAGCACATCAGTCCCATTACTCATGGAAAAGGGGCTAGCCAGGTGATCATGATGAATAAGACTCTAGAAGAGTCCATATTATAACTCTAGTTAAGTTATGAAAGAGTCAAACCTAACCACTAGTAGGCTATTGAGTTGTGTTATAACCGGGCCGCTGGGAGGAAAAAGGGTTCTATTCTTTTCAAGGATATTTTGTTCCATAGACAAGTAGAGTAGCTGAGAGGGATAGGGAGAGAGAACACTAATAGGATTTGTCCATTGTAGTAGACCATGGGCCACATGCCTTACTTCTTTGTACTCACAACTATTTTATATTCAGAGAAAGAGGGAAGAGTGACCTCACCTTCTAGCTGGATTTTATCCCAAAAGGGTTTCCCAAGTTATAACTTGTGTCAATCATGTTTTGTGGGTTTTTATTTCATTGTTCTTTATGTTCTATATAATTATAATTTGCATGCATACACAATAAAAAATCATTTCTAGATCCAAAAATCTAAAAATAATTAAACCTCATTCATATTTTTTTAAGTATAATTTATCGGATTTGTTGTAACAGATTGTCTAGTGGTATCCGTGATAATGTATAGATCATATTGCTATCAGCAATTTTATTTGGGTATATTGTGGATATTTGCACGAGATCTAAATCGACTAAGACAAAAGTTATAAACCTCAATAATGGTTGAAAAATATGTGAATAACCATCGTGATCTTGCACGGGAGATGTTTTCACAACTAGAAACAGAAGTTGCAAATATAAACTATAACACAAATCTCCTCATGGCATCCTTGACTAATAATCTCAGGCTATTTAGAGAATATGGGGGTTCTAATGCAAAGCTCTAAATAAAAGGGAGATCACGAGATTGGGAAGAAAAAGAAGAGGAAAAGAAAGAAACTAGAAGAGATCAACTCAGTTCAAGTGTCATGAACTATTCATAGCCTCTATTTAAAATGGAAGCGAAATTCGACATCAAGTCATATCAAGGTGAGATCGACACTCTAAAGCTAAATTACTGGTTTCAATAATTAGAATTTTATTTCATTGTTCATTATATTGAGGAAGAACAAACAAATTCATTTGCATGACTGAAATTAGAGGGCCATGCCCTAACTTGGTGGGAAATCCACACAAAGACCTTGAGGTTGGAGGTAGATTCTCTAGTGAATTATTGGGAGGACTTTAAAACCTTCATAAAGTCACAATTTTACCCTATCAAGTATGTGGAGGACTAGTGGATTTGGTGGCAATACTTCAAGCAGAAGCAGGGGAAAAGTGTACATGAGTACACCACATAATTTAGAAAGATGGCCATAATGTTGGATATCTCCCCAAAGAACCTAGATGAATTGCTCAAGTATTTGGGGGGACTACATAGCCATCTGTGAAAGCAATTAATTTTATTCAAACTTAGATTGGTGGACAAGGCTTGTGTATGGGCACAATACCCAGAGAACATGAGCTTAAAAAAAGGGAAAACAAGTGGATCAAAGTAGAAGGATCATTGGAACGCTTCTAAGGAGGGGAAGAAGAAGTGGAAATGGGGGGAATTTAAAATTACAATAGTCATGACACACTAGTGCAAAGATCCCAACAACCACTACAACCACTGTGACATTAACAAGTGATACAAAGGAGAAGTGCTCGAAGTTGCATCTAGAACATAACCCGAAGAACAAAAAGAAAGATAATAAGAAGAAGAATCGCATGGCCACTAATTTGAGCATTCAAGTTGAAGGAAACTCGAATGTGGATGAGAATAGTATATGTACATTAATGCAAAAGGAGGTGAATCTGAGTAGCATTAAGCAACAAGAAGAGAAGGAAAAAACATACTCTTCCATATAAAGATACAAGTTAAGAAGGCCAATATTGATGCTTTGTTTGACTCAAGATTGCAAGTGAATTTCATTGCAGGAGAGTTGGTCAACAAATTGGGATTGGAAGTTGTGATCATCCATGTCAATATCCATTAGGATGGGTAAAAAAGGATGCAAAGATTAATGTAACAAAACAATGAAAAATTAGATTTGTTATCAATGCTAATTTTATTGATGAAGTATAGCTAGATGTAATTCCCCTTGATGTGTGTGGAATGGTGTTTGGAAGTTCCCACATGTACATGTGAGATGAAATATTAATGTGGAAAGCCAACTAGTATCAACTCGTCAAGGATAGGAAACTGTTAACCATGAATGCACACAAAGGAAAGTCAAAAACTTTGTTGGTAAGTGCCAACCAAGTCAAGATATTGATCACTTCAAGCAAGAAGTATGGTTTATTATTTTTTAGGAAAAAATCACTTGATCAAAAACATCCCTAGGGGGATGTAATAAGAAACATAAACAACAACTCGAAGAGTTGGTGCAACATACAAGAATGTCTTCTAGGAACCTAAAGGGATACTGCCGGAGAGACAAGTGCAACAAAAAATTCATTTATTTTCATATTGTAGCGAATATTTGTAAACCAATTTTTTTGTCCAAAAAATGAAATTTATTGTTACCACAGACATATTCCAAAGCAACCTCTTGAAATTCTTATTAATTTCCATCCAATTGCAAGTCCATTGAGCACATCTTTTTAACACGAAATTATAATTATTCTTTTGCTAAAGCTCATGAAAGGCTACATATTGAAATTAAAAACCAATGAAACAAAAAACCAATCGGAGAACCATATTTTTCTATCCATGTATGATTTATATATTTGAATTGGTTAATAGTCATACCCTTATCATCGATTCTAAGTCTATGCAAAGCATCGACGACACTTTTATCAGACCTTGGATTTGTAAGCAATCTTGAAACATTTACATGAATTATTGGAAATGGTAAATATAATTTACCTAGGTTGACATTAATTTTCTTCACATTATTCAAGGACATGGAAGTGAGGATGGTGATGAAGACGATCTACTGTCATTCCATACATATTCCTTATTAGTTCCAACTTCTTCCTCACATATGTGGGGGTAGACAATATTTTTTTGCCATCGATGCCAAGAGACGAAGGATCACATTCATCAGGATGCAAATCTTCCTTCATTTTGTGTAGCATGTGTGAATTGCAAGCTCAACGAGAAGTATAAATTTATTTATTCTTTGGGGCAAAATCATGATTTCTTATAGAAAAGGTTGAATGAGAAGCTTAGAGATAAGCGTGATGTGGTTGAGCAACAACATTGGAGATTTGACAATTCGGATTCAAGCTCATGTAGTGGAACTCTTACGTGGAAGACATATAATATGAAGGCTTTTCCTATTTCTGCGACCATAGCAATATTAATGCGGTCTGACATGGGGCCGATATAAGACGATACAACACGCCGCTATTTTTTTCTCTCTCTCATCACCTAGCGGCGTGTTGTATCGTCTTATATCGGCCCCATGTCAAACCGCATTAATATTGCTATGGTCGCAGAAATAGGAGTCGCCTAATATGAAGGATTTAAGCATCATGTGGTTGAGCAACAACATTGGAGATTTGACAATTCGGATTCGAGCTCAAGTAGTGGAACTCTTACGTGGAAGAAATATAATATGAATATTTGTGCACTACAACCTTCAGATGAAACTCATGCATCCGAGTTGACATGACAGGCCAGGGAGTTTAAGATTTTACACATCAAACGGAAAATCTTATCCAATTCTCCGGAGGATATGCAGTGTTATTTAGGATGAAGGTGAAACTATTTTTCTACCATCTTTGTCAAATGCTTCTTTTTCAAATGTTCGACATGAATGTTTAATGTTTGCTTTCAATGAAGATACATTATTCAGATAACATTTTGTGGAAAGAATGGATTTTATATGGCTGAATTATTTATTAATAAGCGAGCTTTCCCCTATGCAATGATCTTGGAGTATAGTTTTCCTTACCTTTTAGGTTTGAGGTGATTTGTGGAGGTTAACTCTTATGTTGGGAAGGAATGGCTGGTAATGGAGATGATTCTAGTTATGGTTTCATGGGGTAACAACGACCTTCTAGACGAGTGCCTTGCTATTGTTGCGAAATTTTTGGAGAATTGGGTTGATCTAGATGTATTTGGGCTCACATGCCACCGATGGCTCAAAATCAAGTGGATTATGACGTTCTATAAAGATTCAGTCTCATGATAATTTAGGTCATTCTCACTAGCAGTGGTTTAATGCATAGTTATCAAGTTCGAATTTGAATTTGGATTCGGATTCAAATTACCAAGTTCGAATTTGAATTTGGATTCGGATTCAAACTACCAAGTTTGAATTTGAATGGTTGTGAATTTCGTTGGGGAAAAATAATATTTGAAGAAATTCATAGCCTCATTTTCAGTGGTAGCAACACCACTCCACAACATAATAGTAAGCGGAAAGAGTTTCCATTGAGGAAGGGGTCGAAAAAGGGCCTTTGAGGAGCTAAAGAAAAATATTATTCAAGCACCAATTTAGGCATTATCCAACTTGTAGCAACCCTTCGAAGTGGAGACGAATGCAAGCGGGTATGTTATGGGAGTGATCTTGATGCAGGAAGGAAGAATTGTATGTTACTATTTTGAAGTATTTCATGGGGAAATTCTTAACTACCCTACCTATGACCATGAACTCTATGCCCTGGTGCAAGATGTGAAGAAGTGGAAGCACAATCTAATGGAAAAGGAGAAAATAATTCACACAGATCATCAACCATTATAGTACTTGTAGGCCCATAGTAAGCTACAACAAACTAAACATTACAAGTGGATAAAGATCTTACAATAGTTCCATTTAGTGATTAAGTATAAGAAGGGAAACATAAACAAGTTGGCCAACATGCTTTCAAGGCCACTCACATCAAAGATCACAACTTTGGGAACTTGGATGCACATGGAGCCATTCACCCATGATGCATATAGAGAGGCATATCAGAGGATGGGGACTTCAAGGAGGTGTTTCAACAGTTGCAAAGCCAAAGTTATGTGCACAATGGTGACAACACAATTGACTACTATCTCCAGGATGAGTTACTCTACATGTTGGATAAGTTATGTGTTCCTAAATGTGAACAATTGAAACTGATTAGAGATCTTCACACCTCCAAAGTTATAGGGAACTTTAGTGTGGGGAAGACAGTGACCAGCTTGCAAAGTTATGTATATTACACCAAGATGCAAGAACATGTAGCTAGGTTCATAAGAGGATGCATGCTTTGTTGTACCAACAAGCTTAGTAACATGAAATATGGTCTATATCATCCCTTACTTGTATCCACTCATCCTTGGGAAAACATTTCCATAGACTTTGTGGGAGCTTTACGAGCAAATAGGAAGGGACATGACTACTTATTCGTGGTAGTTGATAGGTTTAGTAAGATGTGTGTATTGATGCTCTATGAAAAGACCGCAATAAGCAAGAAGCAATGAACTTGTTCTTTGGACGAGTTTGGGTGCACTTTCGGATATCGAGGAGCATTGTTTTAGACACGGGCACAAGATTTCTTAGTGCATTTTGGACTAAATTGTGGTAGAAGCTGGACATGAAGTTAGAAAGGTCTACAACATTTCATCCATAGACATATGGGTAGACAAATGTAGTCAACAAGAATTTAGGACAACTTTTGAGGGGTTACAATAAGAAGCATTCGAGGACTTGGGATGAAAATCAAGTATATATACAACACTCTTATAATAGAGTAGTCCACACTTCTATTGGTAAGTCTCGATTTGACACTTGTTTTGGATATTTGCCACCTGCACTTTTGGATATTGCATATAGACAACAAGGAAGAGTGAGGGAGGATATTACAGTTGATGCCTTGAGGGATACAAAATTTGTGGAAAAGATGGGGGATAATGCTTATAGACTCAGTCTACCTCCATACATGCACATTTACTCAGTTTCGAGTTTAGAGAATCTAAAAATCTATGAGCCCTCCATGCTAGATCAGGAAGAAGAACATGTCCTACTTTTTATAAAAGATTTATCATTTGGCACTAGATGTTAAGGCAAAGTTAACAAAATATACAATTTTGTAGAGAAGGTACAAAACTACAAGACAGGGGCAAAATGACCTTTGTCAGATTGTGTTGAAAGGACAACTTCTAAACAAGGTTAAATGGTACATTTGAGAGAAGGTAGAGGAAAAATTTCCTCACCTCATTTAATGGAAACTTTTTGGGACCAAAATCTCCCAAATTGGGGATTTTTTATCCATATTGGACTATTATATTGTTTTTCATCCACGTCGATACTTTTAGAGTGGAAAAAGTGGAGGAATCAACTCATAGGACCATTTTTCCCAATGGGATCCAGTTTGGAAAATTGGGGTGTGAAACATTTTGGGAGCATTTTGAGGAATCAAACATGATTTTTGGGTGTAAAACATTGTATCTTTAGTTCCACACATTTTATTCCTATTCTACGGACAAATACCTTTCCAATGGTGCAAGAATCGCCTCAATCAAAGTTTGTATGCAAAAGTTATGCCACTCAAAAGTTGATCTCCCTGTTTTAACCACCATAATTAGAGAGGATGCCACGTCAACCCCCATTACTCATGGAAAATGAACTAGCCATGTGATCATGATGAATTAAACTCTAGAAGAGTCCATATTGTAAGTTTAGTTAAGAGTTGAAGGAGTTAAACCTAACCACTAGTAGGTTATCGGGCTATATTATAACTGAGCCATTAGGAGGAAAAGACTTTTCATTCTTTTCAAGTGCATTTTGTTCCATAAACGAGCAAAGTTACCAAAATGGATAGGGAGAGAAGACACAATGAGAGTTTGTGCATTGTAGTAGCTCACATGCCACATGCCTTACTTCTTTGTACTCACACCAACTTTATATTCAGAGAAAGAGAGCAGAATGACCTCACCTTCCAGCTGGGTCTTCTCCCAAAAGTGTTTCCGAGGTTATATCTTGTTTCAATCGTGGTTTGTGAGCCTTTATTTTCTTGTTCTCTATGTTTTGCATAATTATAATTTGCATGGGTATGCAACAAACAATAATTTATAAATCCATAAATCTAAAGAGAATTACACTCTCTTAATGTAGATTTCAGATTTTTAAGTATAATTTATCAAATATGTTGTAACGAACTACAGTGAAATAGCCACGACAATTTGCAGATTAACTTAGCTATATAATTATTTAGTTGATCAATTTTTTGCTAGGAATTAAGTACTAAATGTTAGATGTGCAAAAAAAAGTAACATCAATGACTTGTCCTAATCTGTATTGCTAACTATAAAAATCATATATATTTAATAAAATTCAAATACAATTAAAAAAAACATAATAAAACACTCCTAATAATAATGTTTTAAAATGCCAAAAGGAAAAATCGGCTCATAAATGAAAACTAAAACCAACCTAAGACAATTAAACAAATCCGCTGGAACATAGGTAATGCATTATCTCACATTGTCCATATTGTAACCAACTTAGATCCATCTAACTCTAGATCTATCATGCACCGAGCGGAATCAAATCCCTCGATGTGCAAACATTTCCTCAAATTCTACACTCCAAAAAAGAAGGTTTGTACCTCGAAGGATTTGATCCCTCTCCACTCATCATAGATCTGGAGTCAAATAGATATAACCTAGTTAAATATAATAATATTAATGTTAAAATAATAATAATAATAGATTTAATGATGATTTTTACATGGCATGATAACAAAATTTATAATAAAACTACATCAAATTAATATTTTCAAGTATTATAACTTTGATGTGTAAATATTGACAACTTTAAAATTTTTAATATATCCATAGGATATGGTTTTTCCTTTTAAAGCTTCATTTCACAAATATTTAATTAAAATAAACATTACAAGATTTTGGAGCCGGATTTTTTATTTGTCGAATTGTATTGTAGTTTTTTTTATCTATATAGTTATTTTCATTTTTGTTTTGGGTCGACATTATTTTTAATTTTATTATTTTATTGGAGACTTGATATACTTACACATCCCCTCGTACTAGATTGTAGAGTGACATACACATCCCCTCATACTAGATTGTAAAAGCCTCTCGGTGTAACAAACCTTTTAATACTCAATAAAATAAACCAAGGTTCACAATTTAATTTGGTAATCTTCAATGTTCTACAAACTAAATCAACCAACCAAATGTAATGGCGGAGATAGTGATAAGTTATGAGACACCCTTCACAATACCTCTTTTATATCTTTGTTTTATGTGATTAGGAAAAGGAGTTATATATATTATATCTTTATAAATTTGACAACAATATTTGTAATGTGACTAACAATCTTTGTAATGTAACATGGTAATTGTAATATTTTTTATGAGGTAATTGTAATATTTTACAGGTAATTGTTTATTAATAGAATATAATTATAAATAATAATAATTATAAATGGATTCAAAAGACATGATTTTATTTTATGATATGGTATTTAATATATAAATGAAACCCGTATTATATTATTAAATCATATTAATTTATTCTTATATAAATTTTAAGTATATTGGATTATTAAATTATGAGTTATGTTTGGTTATCACATTTAGTATTAAAGTTATGTTTGATCTGGATTTTTGACCACACTTTTATAAGAGATAGTTTTTATGATCCTAATTTTTAGCCACATTCTTATTAGAAATAGTTTTTCTTATCATAAACTTTGGTCAGACCTTTTTAAAAACTTTTAATCACATATACTAAAATTTTCAAAATTTCTCCATTCCAAATTATTAACCATATAAAACATTTACCCTCTACCAATTTAAAAAAATAATTGAAACAACAAAAATAATCTATACCAATATTAAATCTAAAATCAACCCAAAAAAAATTAAAAACACTAATTTCAAATTTGAAAAAATCACATATCCTAAGTCTCATGGTAAGAAAAAACTTTCTCCACATCTCAAGTCTCATGGTAAGAAAAAACTAGAAAGAGACATTTGTTTCCATATTCTCGATTTCTTCTCTATCTGTGAAATCATAGCTACCCATAGAACCAATGGGCAGATCAAGAGCTTATTTAGACAAACTATCATCTTCCAAATTGAGTTCATAGAGGATATGATAGAAAGTGATGTGTTCAAAAGGCTTAGCTATAGCCGTAACGCTCCTGACCATGAACCACACTAGTTGGTTCGAAACGCGTCGACAAAGGTCTTTCTATATGTGATTTATGCCAAAGCTCTTCTTATAACTAAGTATGAAAAAAGTGTTTCAAGTCCAAGCATGTTCACTTCAACATTCTTGTCCACCCAATCAATAACAATTTTTGAGTCACCCGTAACCTGCAGTCTAGACAAGCCTTTTTCTAGTTTAGCTCCAGAAGAAACCATAATGCTGTAAATTCAACTTTGTTATTCAAACCTTTGCCAAGAGAGTACTGATAATAAATAAAGTGGAAGTGATTATAATATAGAACTATTCCAATGCCCCATTGAGGGGGTCGCCCTACCTTGCCCCGTCAAAATAACCCCAAGGGGATTCATAATCAATTTCAGGCATGTTGGGCACTCTAGGCTTGCTTGGGTTCGAGTCTGACTTATATGCCTGAGCTAATGCAACAACATTTGTTGCACACCTTTCTGGCGCGATAACGTTGTCTCAGAAAACACTGAGATTCCAAGCACGCCAAATTCTAGCAACTAGAAGGCACAAGAGAGCTTTTGAGGTTGCAACCTAATTGTCCTACCACCAGAACCTGAAAATGTCACCAAGAGAAGAGCCCCCTCATCTTGACTTTGGCTTAAAAATTTACCATAAGAGAGAAGCTACTTGAGCCACATAGTTGCATTGTAATAAAAGATGACATTAAGATTCATCATAGGATTTTCATAGGGGACACTGATCTGGTCCTTGCCAATGAACTATGAGCTTAACTATGAGTTTCTAATATATGTGGCTTGCGAGTTGTTGCATATATATGGGGAGGTTGCTAGTTCCCCATCAATAATTTTCATTTCAAAAAAATATACAAAGGTGTAGTACCCTTTTAAGATGAACGAGTGGTTGGTACAATGGGATATTATCCCC
>APFE030223072.1:997-72727 GCA_000404065.3 Pinus taeda
AAAGACCCATATGACATGGAAGGTTTGCAAAAGGTCCTGAAAGCTTTGTCTAACGAAATGATTGACATAAAGAAACAGGTGGCCGAAACTTCAAACAAAAGACCATTTAGGACTTATAAGAAAACTGAAACAAAGCCACCCAATGTCATATCTAATGCAGATTCGGACCAAGAGGAGGAAGAAGAAGAGGCAACCCCACCAACTGACGATGAAGAAGAAGTAGCTGAGTGTCATGGTATGTGGGATTTCATACTCCCCAATTCTGATACCGAAAATGAAGAAGAAGCCTTCCCAGTCACCACTAGAAGTAAAAGTACTTCTGAACCTGTCCAGGCGACTTCAAAGAAAAGGAGTGCAGGTGCTGCTACAACAAAAGAAAAAGTACCTCCAAAGAAATCACCTGCAGTAGTTCCCCAAAACCAGCCTTCAACTTCTAATTCTCCTTCAACATCTAAAACGTTAGTGATATCCGATTCAATGGAATACAACATTGTTGATAACATGAAGAAAACTAAGGCAAACATAACCATGTTTGAACTTAGTAAGCTAAAGCATCAGCAAAAATTACTTCTTAAAGAATTGAATGTTGTTCCCTCTACACCACTTCCTAGTTCAAAAGCTGCTAATCAATCAGGCCAACCTCCTCCAGGTATGGTTGAAGCTACCGATTCAGTTCTGATTGGAGACAGATCAAGTTCTCATACTCCACCCTTCCTTCTGACTTATGAAATCTATAACAGAAACCTGCACAACTATTTAATTGACTCAGGGGCATCATCTAACATAATGCCAGCTTCAGTTTGTTCTAAATTGAACATAGAACCCCAGAAGTCTGCCATCGATATTGTACAGTTGGACAGGACCAAAGTGCAGGTTGTCGGAGAGATTAATTCCGTAACTATCAGGTTGTTTGCTGATCCCAGAATAGTACAAAGAATTGACATTCTAATAGCTGATATACCGGAGTTTTACGGTTTAATTTTGAGTAGGGATTGGTCCGAAAAATTACATGGGTACATTTCTACTGATTGGTCACACATGTGGCTTCCCTATAAGGGTAAGCCAAATCAAATAAGGATCGATCGAGAAAAACATATGACCCATACAGTTACCGATTTTGAACAAGAAAACCACCCTGTAGCATTCAACAACAACATTTTGGGAAATTATTCATCAGAGTCGTTCTTTGGCAACTTTGTTTCCCAGCCCTCCCCTTTCTCAGTTAATCATTTTACATCTCAGATTGAGAATTTTTCACAAACAGATAAGTCTAGGTGTTTCAATGATGATGAGAAAATTGTAAATATGATTGTTAATACTCCTTTATTTTGGTCTTTGTATTTTGATGGCTCCAAGTCCAGTGAAGGCTCAGGAGCAAGATGCATCTTGGTTAGTCCACATGGGGAAAAGACAATGCTGTCTTGCAGATTAGAATTTGAGTGCACTAACAACACAGCCGAATATGAAGCTTTAGTTCAGGGATTATATAAAGAAATCGGCCTTAAAGTGAAATATCTAAAAGTATTCGGCGATTCTGAAATTATTGTTAAACAGGTTAGGAATGCAATTCATTGCCTTTCCAATCACCTCAAGCATTATCAATCACTAGTGCAAGACCTTACCTCACATTTTTTGGCATTTAACATTTCCTCCATTCCTCGGTCCCAGAATTCGGCAGCCGACCTACTAGCCAATGTAGCCTCCAGGCTTCTACCTTCTGAAGACTACAACCCCGATAGATTTTCCGTAGAGTTGATTTTTAGGCCTTCAATCCCTGATAATGTCACTAATTGGAGAGTATTTAACCATGATGATGATATTTTACAATTCTTAACTTCTGAGAAGTCTTATGACAATCAAATCATTGAAGAAGATGAGCATGACTCCCAAATAAAGGAAACACCTCAGGAAAACGCAATTCCTAAGCCTGTGGTAAAGCTAGAAGATCTTTATGATATTAAAGACAGATTTAAACTTGTAACTAATACAAAGATCCAAAGCTCTACCCTAAGGTTTGAATTGATAAATTTGGGCACTGAGCAAGCTCCTCAAAATGTGAATTTAGGATTAGGACTTTCTGTAGAAGAGAAAGAAGCATTCATTAAACTGTTAAGAAAAAATAAACAAGTTTTTGCTTGGAAATATGATGACTTGAAGACTTATGATACATCTATTATCCAACATACCATTCCGATGCTTCCCGATCAGAAACCGATTCAGCAGAAGTTAAGAAAAATACACCCAAATTTAGAAAGCCAGATAAAGTCGAAGCTTAACAAACTCCTGAAAGCCAAGATTATCTTTCCAGTCCGACATTCCAATTGGGTCTCTAATATGGTGCCAGTCAGGAAGAAAAATGGCGACATTCGAATTTGTATTGATTTCAGAAATTTGAACAGAGAAAGCTTGAAAGGCAATTTCCCATTGCCTACTATGGAGCAAATACTTCAATCAGTGGCAGGCTCTGAATTGATGTCCTTTCTAGATGGTTTTTCAGGATACAACCAAGTCTTGGTTCATCCTGATGACTAGCTTAAAACTACATTTAGAACAAAATGGGGAACATATGCATATCAGAAAATGCCTTTTGGACTTATAAATGCAGGAGTGACATTCCAAAGAGCTATGGATACAGATTTTAGGGGATTGATTAATAGAACAGTAGTCGTCTATCTAGACGATATAACTGTATTCTCTAAAGAGAGGTCTAATCATTTACATGACTTGAACCAAATTTTTCAATGTTGTAAAAGATATGGTATTTCTCTTAACCCTAAAAAGGCATTCTTTGCTCTTGATCAAGGTAAACTCTTGGGCTTTATTGTGTCTCAAGATGGCATTTATATCGATCCTGATCGGATCAAAGAAATTTCTGAAATCCCATTCCCTCACAATAAGAAATCAATGCAATCATTTCTAGGCCAGATTAATTTTGTTAAAAGATTTGTTCCAGATTTCTCTCAAATTATTTTGCCACTTCAAACAATGATTAAGAAAAATTCAGTCTTTAAGTGGGGATCGGTAGAAAAAGAAGCTTTTGATTTAATCAAGCAATCCATAATCAACGCCCCTTCCTTAAATACTCCAAATTTCTCTAATCATTTTACATTGTATACCATCGCATCCAACTCTTCATATGCTACAGTACTCACACAACTAAATGATCACAATTTGGAAGCACGCATTTCATTTTTTAGCTCAAATCTTTAGGGTGCCGAATTGAATTACTCCGATGTGGAAAAACAAGCCTTTGCTATGTTTAAAGCAGTCAAACATTATAGACCCTTCCTTCTGAAAACCCACACAAAACTTATAGTTCCTTTCCCAGCTGTAAGGAAGCTATTAATCCAAAAAGAACTGGGTGAAAAAAGGGCAAATTGGGTCACAGCGCTTCAAGAGTATGACTTAGAAATTAAGCCAGCAAAGATTGTTAGAGGCCAAGGTTTTTGCATGATATTGGCAGGAGCATCCAACATTCCCGAATCAAGTGATACAGATCCAACTGAAGCAATCAATCAGATAAGTGTCACTGATTCTGAATCTCAATATGCAGATTTAATATTTTATTTAAAAAATGGTTATGCTCCTCCAAATTTATCTTACAAGAGCAAAATGGCCATCAGGTTAAAAGCAAAGAGTTTTACAATTATTGATGATGTGCTTTTTAAGAAGAATTATGATTCTATTTTACTAAGATGCCTTGAGAAACCTGAAGCCCAAAAGGTTTTGTAGGAGTTACATGATGGACCAGCAGGAGGACATTTTGGAGCTGACACAGCAGCTCACAAGATTATTCATGCTGGATATTATTGGCCAACTCTATTTAGAGATGCCCACGAGTATGTAAGGAAATGCCTCAATTGCCAAACTTCTAGTGGAAGACAACGAAAACCGGCTTTCCCTTTGCAACTAGTCAATATTGAACAACCATTTGAGCAATGGGGATTGGATATCATTGGGGAAATTAATCCACCATCTTCCAAACAACATAAGTATATTCTTATTGCTACCGACTATTTCACTAAATGGGTTGAGGCAATCCATTTGAAGACAGCAAATTCTGAAGCAATCATTGAATTCATAGATCAATTCATCATTACCAGGTTTGGTGTCCCAAATGCTCTTGTTTTTGATAATGCTTCTTATTTCTCAGGCAATGCTATGTTTGATTTTGCTATCAAGAGAGGATTTAAGTTAAAGTATTCTGCTAATTACTATCCCCAGGGTAATGGTTTAGCAGAGTCCACTAATAAGAATCTAATGAAAATCATCAAGCGAACAATCGAACAAAATCATAGAAATTGGCACAAATCCTTAGTGTTTGCATTATGGGCTGATAGGATAACACAGAAAGCTTCTATAGGAACTTCTCCGTTTAATCTTGTGTATGGAAAAGAAGCAATACTGCCCACAAACCTTGTTCTTCCTTCTTTAGCCCTAGTGCAGTTCATTGAGGAAGCTCCTTCCTCTTCTATTCAACTTAGATATGACCAAATTTTAAAACTAGAAGAAGAAAGAGAAAAAGCCAAAGATACCCATGCCAAACATCAACAAATCATCAAAGCAGCTTTTGATTCAGTCTCATTCGGTTCAAAACAATTCCAAGTCGGCGATTTAGTTCTGAAATGGGACAAAGCCCATGAAGACAAGGGCAAACACACCAAGTTCCAGAAGTTGTGGCTTGGACCATTTCAGATTTGTGAGAAGGTAGGCCATTCGACCTTTGTATTGCAAGATTTAGCAGGTTTGAGGGATTCTCTCCCTGTTAATGGCCTTATCTTTAAAAAATTCTTCAATTGAGAAGGTAACCCCTTCTCCTTTCATTTCTGTAGGATTTTATAGTTTGTAGGATTTTAGGAAATAAAGTTCAAAGGCATCTTCCATTGACCTTTTGCTATGTTTGAAAAGTTGTCTCACAGAAGTATTATGAATATTTGCTTTCAAACAATAGAACTTTTAACCGAAAGGGATAATTTTTGGGAAATTATGTATCATTGTATTCTGAAACCACAATTTAAATTTGGTGAACTCCTCCCAAAGCATAGAAGTAATGTAAATCATTTTCTGATTTCGAATTGGTCTCAAAAGGTTATCAATATCAAAGATAGAAGCCAATTCAATTTCAGCATCTTCAACTCTTAACCTCTCATCCATTGACTCTTAAGGAAAAGATTGTTCATCCCATTCATTAAAGTTTATGATTATTCAAAGTGTAATTCTAAAAAATAAGATATTAAAGATAATAGGTCTTATTACAAGCCTGCTTACCATGTTCATAGGGAAATAGTTTAACTGACATTACCAATACTGCATACAAAAACAGGGTAATGACTTGAAATTGCAAGACAAGGAGTCTCATCACGAGCTAGGTTGTTCAGTTAGATTACTACCAGTGAATGGCATTGTCAACAGCTGGCCACCAAACCAGGGCAATGGCTTTTTATCCTGTCAATGGCAGAAAAAAGAAAGATGAACAAAATATGAAAACATGTTTTGAATTCATTCTGATAATCACACTCTTAATTGGATGGGACAATGGACAATTACATGGTTAAAGGTATCCCTGTCGAAATATAAACGTTGCTGGTAAGAGGCTCAACCTATGACAGACGAGTACTAAAAAGGTGATTTGGAAAGTTTCTATTTTTATCATTATAAACCAATAAAGGCCCATTTAAGACTTAAAATGTACTTATTTCAAGTTAGCAAAGGGAGGAAGTTAGCAAAATTAGTTTCATGATATTCAGAATGCATAAATATCTAGTTATATCAGAATTTTCCCCTTTTTGTCGAAACTCTATTTTGAAAAAGCTTAAGTATTTTTGATTTTTCCAGAGATAACTGGTTCTTCCAGTGAATCGCCAATTGTTGTGCTCTACAAACAACCCCGCATTTCATACCATTTTTATTCATAAAACATCAACCTATGAAATGGGTCCCTTTAAAGTAAAATTGATATCAATACTTTTATTGTTCAAAAAGTTCGATAATCAAATGAATGCATATTATAAAACCCTTTTGAACAAACCCATTTAAAGAAATAAAGTGAATCTTGGTCATTGCGATAAAGTGATTGCAAGATCGCATATCACAATGACATAAGAAATATATATAAGTGGCACAAAGCTTTCCGCCGATGCGATATCGCAATCGGCGATCGACAATACTCCATGCACATCTCAAAACGCCCCATGCCATTAACCCCAATGCGATGCGCAATCGGCGATCGACGATCGGAGGTTTACTTTCACTTAAGTCTCGATGCGCTCAGAGCTTTTCACCGATGTGATATCGCATTCGGCGATCGGCGGTATCCAATACACATCCTTAAGGCGCACTTGTCATACACCCGATGCGATGCGATAAAGCGCAGTTTTCAATAAAAAGATGTTAAGTGATGGGATAGCACAATTCATTCATATTTAAATCTTGATCACTTGCGCTCAGCCGCCAAAACGTCCATTGCATGCTTAAGGGAATTATTCACCCGAATAACGATATAATGGGCATTTAAAGGATGACAGGTTTTATATGGCCAATTAATGGGATCATATCTTAAAATCTTTCTATGGATTGTGTCCGAGCCCATTTTAAAGGCTAAATACCTTTTTACGCACCTATTCATATGTTATCGTCACTTGCAAGTTTTCATTGTTATCTCTCTGTATTACGCGCAATTGCCTCTCTGTGCAGAATTCATCCATAGACAGAAGTTTGAGCAAGATGGGAAAGAAATCCAAGAAGACTGCGGGTGTTTCCGCTCCACCAGTTGCAGGACAAGCTGCTGTAAACAAGAAGAAGGGCCTAATATCTGATACTACATGCACGGGTCTCACCAGAGTTACTTGGCAAGGCACTTACGACCTAATTGAAGCCGAGAAACCACAGAAGACGGTAACAGAAGATAGTGTGGATTTACTACGGAAGTCTGATTGTACTCTCAAAGATTTAGCCAACTCTTTCCTTCACAGAATAGCAGCCAGAGAGCAAATTCTCCCATACACAGACGTTGTGCGATGGGCGATTGAAGAAATCCCAATCTTGGACAGAACTTTCAGCACCAGAGATGGGAGGATTTTCGGATCATTCAAGGCAGATTACCTAAGGAAAATGTATCATTTGCCCGAGCCAGAGAAAATATATAACAAGGACTTCCTGGAGAAGTTTGCAAGCGAAAATGAAATTGAATCCGAACCCATCAAGGATTGGAGACAAAATCTGAAAGAGCACAAACACGAATCTTCCGGTAAGTACTTGGTTGATTCTTTGGCTTCTCCTTATTGTTATGCAGGGATAATGATGTGTAGGCTAAGGGGATTGCATGACTCTGCTAGTTTTACCATAGAAATGGTTCCTCTTATGGAGGCAGCAGTAAACATTATAATTATGGATTGGGCTACTATTCTCTCGGATAAACTAGCAGTAGCTGTTCGTGATTTTAGAAATAAGATTGTGGTCACTGAAAGGAAAATTCCCCCATTTTACTATAGTGCATATATCTTAGACACATTATGTTTCAAGTCCGAATTTCCTGTCCTCGGTTGGAGGTGGACTGCATAGGACCCCTCACCCATTCATATATATCACCAAAAATTGTGGAAGTCTTCTTACAAACACCACTTGTATCAAATCTGCAATGGCTTTATGGTGCCCATTTACTATTCCATCTTTGATAAACCCATTCTGAAGATTTCCTATCAAGCTTCCTTTGATTTACTAGCAGTGGCAAGTTGGTTTGGAGAAGAGAAATTTACCTATACCAGAGTTTACGGCAGCCAAGCCGACCCACATGTTCTCCCTTTATATATTCCAGATAAGCTGCTAGCAAGAGAAATCGCGTATCAGATTATGGCTGAAAGTACTACACAGACTCTCAAAAGAGAAAAGAAAAGAGGCTGGCCCTCTTTTCCCTTGAGGTGTGGTGTCTATACGATGCATGATCTCAAACATGCAGAAAAGGAAGCCACAAAGATTCAATCTTTAACTCTGGCCACAATCCCAAACAGGGCATTTGATTCAAAGCAAGTTGCCTATGCCGCATTAGAACAGGCCAAATTGACAAAGTTTGAGCATCAGGAAGATATATTTGATGACCTGTTCACTTCAACTGAAACCATATGTCAGGCTAAAGAACTCGCTAGGATGAAATATAATGATGAAGGGTTGACTGAGTTCAGTAAACTTAGAGAACAAAGGTTGCAAACTCTGCCTCTAGATTTACTAGCAACGACCCCAGCGACATCGTCAAGCGAGTCTGGTCGGCAACAGTTAAAGGAACCTCCTACTATAACAAAAGATCATAATAAGGAGCAAGAAGAACAGCTAAAGAAAGAACATGAGGATAGACAACAGAGGGAACAAGAGGAGCATAAGAGGAAAGAACAGGAACAAGTACAGAAGGAGTCTCAAACCGAGAAAGGGAAACAAACCACCACTGATGTCAATGTGGACACTACCACAGACCCTAAAATGCTCCAGGAATGGCAGCACTTTCATTCTATCATCAGTGGATTAGAAGGCTCAAAAGATACAGACACTTCTAAGACTAACGACATGCAAGACGTTACTTCACCTCAGGTTCTAAGTGGAACCAGCGGCCTACCCAGTTCTAAGAATGTTGAGATAATTCCAAAAGACCCCACCGATCAAATCATTCTGCATGTAGAAGATATTCCTCCATTGGATGTTTTCTACATCCCGAGGCATAGAGCAGTTGTAAAGCGATCAAGGAAAAGACGAAGGATTGATCAACCTTCTATCTTTCCGGAGCAAACAGTCACGGGTAATGTAGTATGGAAGGAGAAATTGGACCCCTCTGATGACCTGACAAAGCAGAAGGCAGCGCAAGCGGAGGAGCAGTTGCTGGCACAACAGCAAATGAACAATCAATTAACCTAGCAATTGCAAGAAGAAAAGCAAAGGATCGACCAAAGTGCGATCCAGAAACAGAAAGAATTGACGGAGGCATTGGCACAGTTGAGAGCAGCGAATGAACAAATGATGAAAACCAAAGATGAGAAAATCGCTCAAATGTCATCGCAGCTAGAAAAGATGAAAGGTGCTTCGCAAGTGGCAGAGTTCAGAAAAGAAGCATCATTGATAAACAATGCGTTAATATCTCAGGTTAGACTCTTGTGTCACCAGATCGCTCAAGCTGAGCCACTGTGCGAGTTAAATATATCTATAAATGAGCAGGTAGAGAAGGCCAGGGATGAATTAAATCAAGCCGAAGAGGCCATTACTGCATATCTTGACTGGCAAGATTCTGATCAGGGAAAAGCAACAAATTTTCGCAGGATACTTGAAACATATAAGGATATACTTTTCACAGAATGGCACACTCAGGTGATGAAAGCAGAGAGAGCGGCTTCAAGATGTAAATCAACTTCTAGCAATCTAGTTGATTTAGTCAACAACACTCTCTACTTGGAAAATATGATTTCCCAATGTACACCAGGAAAGATGACAACAACAAATACATTGGAGCAATCATGTTATCCTGAGTTAGAAGAAAAGGGAAGATTAATCACCGGGATTAATAGTTTAAACTTGGAAGCATATTGGCTCTTCCTAATTAAGCCACATACACAAAGAGCCGCCCTTAAGTGTTTAACAGATGCAATCGGGTGTATAATTCTCGATATTCAAGATGCCACCTATGCTTCCCAGCTCAGTTCGTGCCTCAACAAACCTCCGGAAGTTGAGCCAATGCTTGCAATAAATCAGCTCAGATTCAAAGGAAAGCAGCCGACTTGATGAATCACCCTCCAGCTTGCCAGATTGCTAGCCAAAATAGGATCAAAAGTTATTGATATCAATTTAGTATCATTTCTGTTTAGTAGATATTTAAATTAGTATTGTATTTATAGACCCTTTCATGTTTTTAGAAAGGGTCGTAAAATTTTGTAAGAGACCTAATAGACTGAAGTTTGCACTACTGTGCTTCAGTCGATATTCTTTTATGAAACTTGACCAATTGTTCTTAATTTAATGAGGAAGCTTCTTTATGCAATTGTGCACTATTGTCGTTGATTGAGAATGTTTTTTGCGTTAAAGGAAGAACTGCAAATAACGATTGATATCTGGGAGTGTCACGCAGCTCATATGGTATTTTTATCTATGTCTGAATTCATTCCATTTATATGAATTGTTATGTAATTATTTTTGCTATCGTTGATTATATGCATGTGCTATAACAGCAGATCTTATTCATTCCACTATTGGATGTTTAGTGATGTGCCTTTGCTTTTAATCATGTGTATGACAATGATATAGATATTTAAAGTGTGGTAATTTCGCTTCAATCGCTCTGCTTAACTATTTAGGCACAGCAATCTTAAATGAATTAATATATATGTTGTAAAGATACAGTCATCTATATGCTTGTCTTTTAGACATAGAATATCAAACGCTACGCTTTAGAGCTCAATAGATTCCTGGGATAGTTTCATTTATTTATACTTCTGTCAATAGTTTTAGCCTTTCACTCACCGCTAGTGTTATCTATAAACCATTCACCCATCCCATTTATCTATTTATGGGAAACTGGTCCCATTATCCCCAGTCGGAGCCACTACCCCAAACGGAAAAGGAGCTGCACTAAGGTCCGGACCGGGTGGTTTTCCCAATGTTGTTGTAGCGATTTTCGAGGCATCAACAGGACCCGAGGTTAGAATGATTTCAACCCAAATGGGTTTTGTTTTTAGTGTCTGAAACGTTGCAGAAAGAAAGTTATAGCACAAATGCCACGATGACCTGTTTGGAGTAATGAGACCCTAGAATCCAAAGCTCTGATACCAAATGTTATGAAACCAGCTCACAAGAAGATAGAAAACATAGATCAACACCTTAGAATTTAGCCTCTTTGAGGGGGAAAGCTCCTTTACATTACACAAATGAACAATTCTTAGATGATACAAATGACAAGACCTCCTTTCTATATATAGGAGTCTAAGGGGTCATAATATAATCCGAGCCGACATAACAATAATAATGTAAGGGCACAATAATAACAATAGTGGGGTTCTATGGGGCACAATAATAAAAATATGGGGACTACATGAGTACAACAATATAATAAGTGGGTTGTACAAATAACAATAAGGGGTTACACTAGTAGTATAGAGGCCTAACAAAAATGGGCTTTAAATTGCTTGGTCCAATAAATCCTTCATCTAAGTAGAAAATGTATGTACTTATTTGTACAAATTATGTTATGAAATGGGTAGAAGATAAATGCTTTAGACAAAGTTTAAATAGATTAATCCAAGATATGGATCCCCACTTTAAGATCTAGAATATTATTATGAAATTCATAATAAGTTTTTGAATTGATTGAATCTATCCAAATGATCATGCTCTTGCTTAGCAATTTTTTCAGGCTTGGAATATTAAAGAAAAATCACATCTCTAGACAAAACAAACTTCTTGTTTACCTTATCATAAATATTATATGATTTGGTGGTATTTAAATACCCTAATAATATGCATTTCCAATTCCTTGCATCAAGATTTCTTCTTTTTTCCTTATAAATCAAGGTCTATTAGATGGAACCAAAGATCTTAAGTGCCTTACTGAAGGAATGTGACCATACCACATTTAATAAAGAGTCTTATTTCTAAGAGAATGAGATGGACATATTTTTTGACATATACTCCACATAGAACGAGATCAACATAAAACATCAACTTCACATTTTTTAAAAACATCGTTCAACAAACCATATTTAAGATAGTCATGTTGATTCTTTTAGCTACATTATTTTGTTGAGGATTGTATGGAATAGTAGTTTAATGTTGAATCCCATGTTGGCATTAGGAAAAGATATTTTTCAAATTCGCTACAAGTATATTCATTCCTATTATTAGTACAAAGGGAGCCAATATGTCATAGTCAATCAATTTTAATCCATGCATGGAAATCTATGAGAGTTTCAAAAGAGTTTGATTTTTTTTTCAACAAGTATACCCAACACATCCTGGTGTAATCATCAATAAGATTCATCATATATATATTTCAATGTGTACTAGAAGGAATGAGCATAGTGACACACAAATCAGAATGACTCATTGGAAGTTTTCTATGTGCTTTGGAAGTAGAATCATGAGATAGTTGTTAGATATGTTTTCCTAGGATATAAGCATAAAATTGCTTCAGTTTCCTTGGAATAGTTGGAAATCTAGAAACACCATCCTTTTTCAACAAGCAAGGATTGTCATAATTAGATGTTCAAATATTGCATGCCATAGAACACTGGATGAAAATATATCTTCATTATATTGAGAAAGATATGTATATTTATATGCACAAACAGATGTTCCTTGCAACTTCAACAATATTCACTCCTCTAAAATTGATTTATTATGTAGCTTCCAAATTCTTATCTAAAATTTCCACAAAGCATCTCAGGAGAAACCCTAATGAGTAGTTTTTCGCCTCTATATTCTCATTACAAATAAAAGTGACATAATTTTAAAACGATGGCATTAAAGATGGATGGAATATGGGAAAAATAAAGATGATGAAATGATACCTTCCCAGGTTGACCGTATTATTATTATCTAAGCATATAGTGGAAGCTCCTCTTGTTCAAGCACCATGAATTATCTGCACTAAGGGTCCCACATCCATGAAAAACTTCTTAGTTATGAAATATAGAACTCCAAAGCAAAATATCTTAGGGATATTAAAGACATTCTATAAGAGATATGAGGTTCATTTCATAGCTTCAATTTTAATGAAAAATATATATGAAAAACTATTCCACAGTCAGGGGACTTGACCATTCTAATATTTTATAATTCAGTATATATAACAAAGCTGATTGTTGAAGTCCTGAATTGTCTTCTACCTGATATCCTCTTACCTTCAATTCCATCCTTTTCATGATAGTTTTGCTACATTTTCAAGTTGAAAGGTCACCTCAAATATGCTCAGAAATAATGAAAGGTATCATTCGTTCATGGTTTATAGTCTATTGTTTCTTTATGAAATTTAATCAAAACATTTCTATACCTACTGAAATGCACTCATTCTGTAGCTAACCAAAGATTTTACAAATAGATCCATGGTTAGATAGGTTGCAGTGTGTTTGAGGACGAATAAAGGATACAGGTTCATGGTAAATGCTCCACATATGGACATCCACCTATCACACTGATTTGGTAACTCATATGGTTCAAGAAATTTGATGGTCAAACCAGAAGTCAACTTTCATTATAATACTTTATCTTTGCGTGGAATTGAAGGAAAATATTGGCATCGTTAAGAGACTATGGGATTGAACAAGAAAAGTTTGGAATCAAATATTATGATATGTTAAATCGAAATTTTCTCATGATTTGAGAAGCTTGATTCCTATGTTGATTTAATTACTTAGTTTTCAAATATAAACTAGCTTCTCAGCTTATAACTCTTCAAATTATTATTCAAAATAATATTATAAATATACTTGGAGCGAGGCATTGGACATCTTTTAAGTTTTGTAATCATTTTATATTGAAGACTTATGCTTTTAATAAAATTACTTTATTCCTTTGATGATTAAATGTGTGGGTGAATAACTAGTTAATTGAAGTCCTTTCATGCTTACACTTAACAAGGGCCCCCCCTGAAGAGTTGCAAGTTAATTTAGTTGTTGGTTCACTTCATGAGTAGTATCTTTTCCATTATAAAAAGTTAGATTCTCTTTATTAGTACTCTATTTTTTATGATTTGAGATTGATTGATTTGGACAAATCGGGCACTCACATATGCTAAAAAGATAAAAATATTTCCTTTCTTAATTTTTTTATTTCAATTTTTTTTTTATTTATTTATTATTTATTTAATTTATTTATTTATTTATTTTTTTTTTTTTTTTTTTTTTTTTTTTTTTTTTTTTTTTTTTTTTTTTTTTTTTTTTTTTTTTTTTTTTTATATTTACAAGTTAATGATGAGATTGATTTCAGTCAGAACTGCACACACTAGTAGTTCCTCAGAGTTGTATTTCAGATCATCACTTTCAAGTTATGTTTCTTAAAATAATTCTGAAGCACTTACATTAAAGCTTTCTTTATGTTGAATAGAGTAGAGACTTTACTTTCCAACACTTAGGATAACATTTCAATTCACTGCAAGTAGAATAAGATTTCAATTCTTTTCATTATAATAATATTTTCAATTCAATTCAATAGATTAACTTTTAATCCTTTCCAAGTAGAATAAGTTTCAATTCAACGCAATAGTGTAGAACTTTCAATTGATGTCACCTTTAAGACTAGTTTTCTTTCGAAAGAACAATTTTTTTATGGAAAGAACATGTGCATAGGAACGATATGAGTTAATCTAGTTACACTTTGCTTCAATATAAATTATATTTCAATTTCATGTTTTAATAAAAAATATAATTCCTAGCATATATTGTGCATATGCACTTCACGAGTACATGAACCTTGGTTGACAATTAAGGCAGTTATTTAACCACCAATTAAATTACCCAATATTTTGACATCATTGCGAAGGAAGTGTATATATGACTTTATTTTTGGTTCACATATCATATTATATTCATTCATCCTTTAGATGCATAATTAAAATCATCTTAAAATCATTTAGGATGCATGTATAGAGAACAAGATTCTAGGGGTATATTTATAAGTCGAGGTAGAGGACGTAGATCAATACCAACATCACCAACCACCACCACTAGGCCACGTAGTGTGAAACCATCCAATGACACTCACATTCCATCCATGGCAGGTAGATATAGATTTCCCGAGGTACATAGATATGATATTCAATCTAAGGACTTACCAACTTCTTTCACAAAAGCTGTAATTGACAAACTGATATCCCCTACTGATGGAGTTATATTTCTATCTTCAACAGAAGAAAAACTCTTTAGAAAAGAGTTATAAGTGCCTAGTGAGGAAAGGAAGAAACGTTTTCTGAGATACCATTAATAGGAGAACTAGAGGAAGAAGTAGACAATCCTATTATTGAACCTTATATTAACTTCGAGGAATGTACAATGGTAGGAGAAGGGGAAGGAGAAGTACACAATGTAGATGGCGAACTTAGGATTGGTGGTGGAAGAGGCAGATAATGAAATAAAGGATGTGGTGGACGAGGTGGTAGAGGGGCAAGGGGAGAAAAGTACCCTAATGGATTTTGTATCTTTGATGAAGATATTGTAACCATAATGAAAAATAACTCACCTTCTATTCTTCCCAATTTCCATGGCTAAAGAACTGAGGATATTGAGACATTTATTTTTTAGTATGAAGTATTATCTAGATTTTGGATTGTAGATTACTGTGGTGTGGTTTCTGAGAGGAATTCGGATTTTCCACAGTGTTCATCTTTACATTGGTCGATGTTTCGAGTCTAGACCAAGACTCATCATCAGGACTGATTTACGAAGAAAAGAAAAGCATAGAAAGAGGTCTTGAGATCCTATGACTTTTTACTTGACACTCAAAAATTGAATCTATTTCTAGCTACTCTAAAATATGGAGACCTTAAATGGTTTATGGGTCTAGGAACACATTCTATGAGAACATTAGATGAAATGAAGAGAGTATTCCTAGAAAATAACAAATATAATTGTATGCATTGTAACCTTAAGGATGAAGTTTTAAAGATGATGCAAAAGGAGGATGAAAGGCTTTAATACTCAGTGGAAATATTTGCCTACAATATCAAAAGGACTAACATGCACAATTTAGATGAGGAGACATTAAAAATTCTTTTGCTAAAAACTATAAGACATGAGTGGATTGATATTCTCAATTTAATGGGAAAAGGAGATGGTTCCCAATTATCATTTTATGAAATATGTGATTTGTGCAAGCACATTTCAAAAGGTAAGGCTAGATATGGTAAGAATCCAAGAGATCCAGCCATGTCAAGAGTTAGAAAATCTACATCTGGAAGAATTAGTAGAGCAGAATTAGGAAATTTTCTTGATAATTTTAAAACATATATCCTTGGAAATTTTAGTGAACAAATGGATACTCTAAAGATGAAAAACAAGAAAAAATATAAGAATTATGAATTATCTATTTTCTTTTCCTAGGTGTAGGAAAAAGCATGCTTTACGAGAATGTCCTCTTGGTAGTATAGAGATTTGTGTCATATGTGCTGAAAAACATGATACAAAAGAATGTCCTTCAATACTTAGGCATAAGGTTGTCTTTCAGGATGAAGTTGGACCAAGTCAAGCTAAATCACTTTTATTTATTTCTAAAAGGTCACGGAAGTCTCAAAAAACATGTATGACACAAGGTCTTAATAATCAATATCAATCATATGCACAACCATAAAGCAATTGGAATGCACCTATGCCTTGGCAACCTTGTCCAACCCAACCTCAAAATCCATCATGGGCATAAGTTTGGAAGAAGTTTTATAGTAGAAATCCCTTGTATCCTCAATTCCAACAACCATATCCCCATACCAACCTCATTACTACGCTCCTCGACCAATTCAATGATATTTTCAAGCATAACCATAAAATCAACCACTTCCATTACCATCCACTACATTTCCTTTGAAATTTAATCAACTACCTGCTCAACCACTTCCAAATCCAAATAATAAAAAATCAAGAAACTATCTACAATGTAGAGAGTCAAAATTTACAAGCCTATATGGTAACCCCACCAAGTCTAAATGATGTCCAAATTAGATATGGTAGGGTTTTGCAAAAGAAATCACCACCAATTGTCATCCAAGAATTTAAAGAGGATAAGGTTCTTGGAAAAGAAACACTTCTTAATCAAGAAAATATTCCTCCAAAGGAATATGTTCCTACACAATTAGAAGACAACCAAATAAAGTTAGCTTCTACAATTCCTCTAGTAGAACAACCTTCTGATTCCCTACAAAATCCTCATTTTCCTGAAAGACTCAAAATCAAGAAGAGGATAGAAAGGAAAGTTGTTTTACCATAATATGATATGTTAGATAAATTGAAAAATATTTGCATCAAAATTCTTTTACTTCAATATATAAAGTAAATACCTATATTTGCAAAAATAATCAAGGAGATGTGCATTAAAAAACCCGGAAGAAAAATAAAGCATGTCAAGAAAATTCAATTGGTAAGGAAATATTGCAGATATTATAATGGGGAAACCAACAATCCAAAAATATCTAGATCCTAGTACCCTACTTTAAAAATCCACATTAACGGTATTGAAACCCCAAACACCTTGATTTATTTAGGAGCGTCCATTAATATTTTGATTAAAAAAATTGTGGATCAATTAAAGCTTCCCAATCTTCAATATACCCTAATTTTACTACAATTAGCAAATATATTTGTTATAAAACTAGATGGTGAATTAGAAGATGTGTCTATGTCTCTAGATTCATGGGAATATCTTGTTGATTTTATGATTTTTACTCCCAAGAATCATTTAGGAGGCCATCTATTGATCCTTGGTAGACCTTGGCTACCTACAACTAATGCATTCATAAGTTGTAGATCTAGTGATATATACATTTTTGATTGTGGCTCTACTAATAAATTCACATTTTACCCACCTGCAAAAACAATAACTGAAGTAGAAAGTGAAGTTTGGATAGATGATGACAATGAAGACTTTGATGACATTCAACTCGTATTTGCTCTTTCACAAATAGATGAGGAAGATCAATTGATTAATTTAATGAATACTAAGCATTCTTCTTCATATTGTTAGCAAGATCAAAGTTTTCAAGAGTAATGTAATATTGAATATTTATCATCTCATCAAATGGCTTTACATTCTATGGAAAAGTTTAGCAACTTAGTAGAAAATTTTCTAGGGAAAACATTAAACATTAATAATAACCTAGAATAATTTCAAAAGAGAGAATTGATAAAGATGCTACAAAACATTATTTTTCAAATGGGTGGGAATATACTAGTATGCATGGAATTGATCCTAACACATGTATGCATAACATTTAAATTTAAGAACATTACGAACCAATTATACAACCTTAGAGAAGGATGAATCCCAATCTAAGAGAAATTGTTAAAGATGAATTACAAAAGCTACTTAAATTTGAATTTCGTTTATCTAATATCAGATAGCCAATGGGTTTCACCTTTAGTGATTATTCCAACTAGGAATGGAAAATGGAGAGTATGCATTAATTGTAGGGAATTGAATGAGGCTACTTTAAAATATAATTTTCCATCAAGTAATATATACATTAGGAGGGAAGAAATATTTTTCATTTCTTGATGGTTTCAGTGGATATAAAAAAATCTAATTGGCATCAAAATATCTAGATAAAACAACCTTTACATGCCCATGGGGTACATATGCTTATAGGGCACTTCCTTTTGGGTTATGTAATGCACCTGCACCATTTCAAAGAGTAGTCTTAGGTATCTTTTATAATCTAATTCATGATTGTGTAGAAGTTTACATGGATGATTTCACTGTCTATGGAAATACTTTTGAAGAAGCCCTTGAAAAATATAAAAAGTTCTCATTAAGTGTAAGGAAACAAATCTTTAACTAAGTTATGAGAAATAATTTATGATTTTCAATGAAGGAATTGTTTTAGGCCACCATATTTCAGGTGATGGAATTAAGGTGGATACATCTAAGGTAGAAGTAATTTCTGAAATTTTAGTTCGTACTTGTCAAAGAGATGTTACAAGTTTTCTTGGTTTTACAGGTTATTATAGAAGATTCATAGAAAACTTCACAAAAATAGCGTCTCCACTTTTCAAACTTCTTACAAAAGATGGGATTTTGTTTCGAATTTTGATTGCCAAAAAGCATTTGAATCATTGAAGAAAAAAGTCATTGAAGGACCAATATTAAGATGACCTAATTGGTCTCTTCCTTTTCATATTTCAATTGATGCTTCAAATACAACATCAGGAGTTGTGTTGGGATAAAAAGATCTAACTCATGCTATTTATTGCATAAGTAAAAAATTGACTCCTACAAAGTTAAATTACGTCGTAATAGAAAATGAGTTTTTAACTGTTGTGCATGCCATTAATAAGTTTCAACATTACATCAATGGATATGAAAAGTTCATTCGTACAGATCATTGTGCTATTAGATATTTATTCAATAAACAAGTTATTAATGGCAGAATTACTAGATGACTATTGTTGTTACAAGAATTCAATATTACTATTTGGGATAGGCCAAGAAAAGCAAACATAATTGTTGATTTCCTTTCTAGAATGTAGAATGATAAGAATGATACTCATGTAAAAGATAATTTTCCGACGAATATATTTTTGCAGTGTCTACTAATACTCCTTGGTTTGTAGATATTGCTAACTTCTTGGCTACAAGAAATTTTCCCGCACAATTATCAGCTAAATAAAAGAAGAAAGTTATCAAATCTAGTGCACCTTACTCTTGGAGAGAGGAAGAACTATATCGAACTAGACTTGATTCAAAATCATATGAATATGTGTTTGAGAAGAAGTACAAGATATATAGAAATCTTTCCATGATGAACCAAGTGGAGGAAACTTTGCAGACAAAATAATTTCTTATAAAGTCCTTCTTTTGGGATATTATTGGCCTTCTCTTCTTAAAGATGCTAACAAATATGTCAAAAGATGTGATATGTTCCGAAGAATGGGAAAAACCATTATGTCAGAAGAGATGCCTCTATAACTATAGACGCTTGTAGAGCCTTTTGTAAAATGGGCTCTAAATTTCATTGGTCCAATAAATTCTTCGTTTAAGCAGAAAATGTATATACTTATTTGTACAAATTATGTTATGAAATGGGTAGAAGCTAAACCACTTCCTTTTGCTACTGAAAATGTTGTAGTTACATTTATTTTTGTGGATAATTTTACTCATTTTGGTGTCCCAAGGGAAATTGTGACAAATCAAGGTACCCAATTCACATCCAAGTTGGTACAAAAAATAATGGTACAATACAAGATCAAATATCATGTCTACTCCATATTATCCACAAGCCAATGGGAAAGTGGAATCTACCAATAAAAGACTTGAAACAATTCTAACCAAAACTATACAATTGCATAGTAGGGATTAGGCAGAAAGGCTTCCAGAGGAAATTTAGGCATACCATACCACATGGAGGAATACTACTGGACACACTCCCTATGAGCTTGTCTATGGGAAGAAAGTCTTTCTTCCAATTGAATTCCAAGCGGAGACTTTAAGAAAAACAAAAAAATTGGGCCTTTATGTATCTGAAGCTCAAAAAGAAAGGTTAGCACAATTGAATGATTTAGATGAAATCCAACAATATGTTATGCAAAGAACCAACATAATCCAGCAAAAAAGATCAAAATGGCACGAAAAAATCATCAGAGTTAAGAAATTCAGTCCAGGTGACTGGGGTCTTCTTTTTTATTCTAAATTCATATGTTTTCATGGAAACTTTGAGACTGATTGGCTTGGTCGTTATGAGATAGATATTGTCTTTGATAATGAAGCATTTACAATCAAGAATATTGATGAAGAATATATTACCTTCCTTGTTAATGGCCATAGACTAAGGTTATATCATAAACCTTTCACAAGGAAGAATTTGTCAAATATTTACAAAATAATTATGATTTCAAGTTGGTTGAGAAAGGATATTTTTCTCCTCATCTACCAACCAGACTGTAATTTTCCTCCCTCAATTAAGAAAAAAGAAAAAGAAAAAGAAAAAGAAAAAGAAAAAGAAAAAGAAATAACAATAATAATAATAATAAGTATAAACATGAAAACCAACATTGTTGGCATGTCTATATAGAAAATATTAACTGAAAACCAATAATTCTTGGTGATTCATATTTTCACATTCCTTGTCTTTTCCCACTTCCTTGTTATTCCCTTTTTCTTCTAATATTTTTTTTGGACTAAAGAAACTTTTTGAGACCTAGTTTTCTTCAAGAATCATCAGGAAGCAATAATGATAATAAAATTACATTCCATCAATAACAATAAACTCTTAAAGGAAACAATTGTTGAATTAGTGACATTCTGTATCTGACTTCATATTTTGCAACTCACATCAATTTATACCTAAGGAAGCATTAGAGAACTCTAGATCTGTAGAAAACGAAAATACATCAAATATCAAAGAGGTATCTGCCAAGGTATGCAAATGGGATGTGATATTATCTTTCATTTAAGGAACATTATATTTCTGTACTCATCGAATGATTATGACACATATACCATAAAAATTGAGTAAACCTTAGACCTTATAACACTCCCTACAATCATAACCTTATTTTGCCATCATATCTCTATCTGTCACATCAAAACCTATCCATTGTATACAAAATCACCTAGATTCTAACGATCCTATAAAAATGGATCTAAGGATCATGGAAATCATTTATACAAAAGGAGAAGTTTTATTATGAATAGAACACCACCATAAGTGATCTATTTCACTTCTACCTGACCTTTACCATCTTCAAACCATTCATCCTTATCGACCACCCCTTCATCGCCCTTGTCGAGAGAAGTAATTCGGGATCAAAACTCCACCTTCACCATGGGGGTCATCGTAAGATTGGAGCCTAATGGAGTTAAGTTTCTTAAGCATATCCATGGGTCAAAGATCAGTTGCAGAAAGTGGGTTTCTCAATTTCTTTGAGAAATTTGATGGACATGAGAAAAAGGTTACCAAGGAATTTGTATGAGCATTTGATGCAGTAGAGAGGAAGATTGGAGACATTAAGTTGATAATTATAAAATCCATAATGGTAGAGGAAACCAACTTACTCATAAACAGAGTGAGTTGGGTCAAAAACAAGAAAATAAAAGAAAAATAATGGAATCCCTTCCTTTGAAACCCAAGTATGGATACTTCCATATTAAAAATGGGATACCAGTCACTACATTGAAAACGAAGAGGAGAGATCTATTGCTAGTCATTCAGAAATCTTTAACTTGTGAGGGATGACATGGCACAACTTTTTTCTACCATGTTTTGCTCTTAATTCACTTCATTGATGGGAATGAGTTGAATTTACCATATTTTCTACTTTTTAGTCTTAATAAAATGGATTCTAGTGTACAACAAGATTCTAAAATCTTTGATAGTGCCATGTATCATCATGCATTAATTAAAATTCCTATTGAATCATATTTGAGGACTAAGGGAGATAATTAGCAAAGCTTTTTAGTATGAAACCATTTTGTAGAGGTTATAAAAGAGGAGGTAGTAACAAAAACTAAAATAATTCTACGTATAATATTTTTAAACCCTAACCCTAAGCTCGTCAATGAAGAGAAGGGTTTGAGTATCAATGAAGGAGAATGGATGGAAGCTTTGCAAGAGGAATCAAAGGAAAGCACCCTCATTTGTAAGTTTCTAGAGAAAATTAAGTAAAAAAATGAGAAACAAAGTGTTAGAAGAAATAAATCCAACTCAAGTATTAAGCCGTTTGAAGAAATAAAAGAAGCAGAGCCAATGGACAAAGAACATGGGAAAGTGAGGAAAATAGGTAACAAAACAAAGAATATTCAAAAGACAGAGGAACTATAATTGAAGCTAAGAAGGAGAAAACATATTCATAAGCATTTAACTATACAACCACCCGAAATAGTTGACCTCGAAGAGGGAGATCATAGCATGAATGAAGAGGAAAGAGCATCACCATTTTATTAAGCCCCATGTCCAACCAGGAAGACACTTGAAATAAATCATGTCCAACAACAAATCTATGACTACATGGAAACACTTGATAAAAGAGCACAACAAAAGGTAAATTAGCCTCTACAAAGTGAATATGAAGAAACTTTTAATGAAGGTTCCCTTGAATGATGAAATTTCTAAAAAATAACACAAGATTAAAGATGCTATGAAGCAGGATATATATGAGTTGGAAATATTAAACATGCATCTCAAAGAAGAAAATGAGGCAAACAAAATACAAAATGAAATTTTGAGGACTCAAGATGATAGTATGTTGTTGAAATTGTGCCACTGGTATAAGAAAAACAAGAAACTGAAGGCAACCAACAAGATTCTCATAAACAAAGTCAGAGGATTGAAAAGAAGGATCTTAATGAGGAAACCAACATTAGCACTTAATGTTAAGAGTCGAAAAGGAGGCATTAGTTTGGATGTTTTAATCCAAGCTTTAGAAATAGTGTAGTGAACATAACACTTTACCAATTTTTAAGTTTTGATGCATGCGGACATGCAAAATCCTCAGTCTGGGGAAAATTTGTTGAAGTCCTAAATTGTCTTGTTTTTTATATCCTCTTATCTTCATTTCCATCAATTACACTAATTTGGAATCTCACATAGTTCGAGAAATATGATGGTCAAAACAGAAGTCAACTTTGGTTATAATACTTCAACCTTGCACAACATTTGAAGGAAAATTGTGGCATCATCAAGCAAGCGTGGGATTGAACAAGAAAAGTTTGGAATTAAAGAATATGATATGTAAAATCTAAATGTTCTCATTGTTTTCTCTTATTGTAGCAAAGCATGAGGAACATGATTCCTATTTTGATTTAATTACTTACTTTTCAAATATAAACTAGCTTCTTGGCTTGTAACTCTACAATGTTGGGTTGTGTCATATTCTTTTCGTTAGGTCCCTATACTAATAGTGTAGCCCCTTATTGTTATTAGTGAAACACCCTTATTGTATTATTGTGCCCCATAGAAACCTACTGTTGTTATTGTTGTTCCCTTACAATATTATTGTTATGTAGGCTCTAATTATATTGTGACCCCTTAGACCAGTATATATAGAAATCAGGTCTTGTCATTGTTGGGACGGGTCCCCTAGGTCAGGTTTTGATAATATATTGTAAGGTCTTTTCATTTTGAGGAGTGAAGCACGAGTAGCACAAGTCACTAGTAGTCAAGGGACTTTAGGAAGGTGATAGCCCCTTAGTTTTTGTATTATTTTGAGCTTCACCCATGGTTTGTGGACCATGGTACTGTAATAGGGAAAAACATATAAAGGGGTGTCTTAGCAAGTCTAAGGGAAGAAGTAAGTCTGATTGGATATGTTTTGAGTATGTAACTGTAGGATCTTTCTTTATTTTGGGCGAAGGGGAAGGCTCCTTCAGCTATGTCCATGGGGACCTTGGTAAGTCCGCAGTTGAGTGTCCAGGCCCCTACAATTGTGTGCACAGGATCTGTAAAGTCCGTATATTGAAGATTTGAAGTAATAAAGAGTATTTGAATAAATTATGTGTCCAATTCATGTACTCATATGCTTTCTATATTTTCGCTTAATTGAATGCCAATTACCTTTATTTTTTTTCTTAATTTCTCCACGAAGGTCTGGATCAATTGTTATACATGATTAAACCCTTACCCGAAGTTCATAACTTTGTTTAACTAAAAATCACTTTAAGTTTGGGGATTTCAGGGATAAGGTTCGCGAAGGTTAGATCTAGCCTAAAACAAAAGAAGCACCCTAACTCCACATCACATAGCCTTCTGGATGTAGAAACTTGGTTCTAGAATCCCCCAATATTGCTCAGGTGAGACTACAACCTTTGTTGAGCGGGTTGTTGCTGAAAGGGATGATAGTGTAGGGTTTTGTTGGTTATTGCAGCTAACTCTGAACTTGGGTCTAAGCCCCCTCAAGCCAACAAATGGTTCCGCTACTGGGATTGAGATCTATCTCAGGAATGTGTGATGTGGTGTAAGTGGATACCAACTAAGAAAGAAATTGAGAAGTGGATAGATTAGAAGTTGCACGAGTTTGCATCTAAGGAGAATTAGAATCTGTGCTTATCAAAAGAAAAGGTTACAGAGGTATCTCTACGTAGAAGTACAAAAAGTTTTCTTTTTGACGTTCCCTTGTGAATTGCATGAGTAGTTGTCAAAATTAGCCGATAGAAAACCTACTTGGAAGCATGATGACCCTATTGTGTGAAATTCATAATTAGTGAAACATCTTGAAGGATCTGATTATAACGTTGCAAGGGATGTTAATTACTGGGTTGATAGTATCTTGGGTGGTTTCATTACTAAATTTGAAATATATACATATGTATCTTATAGTGAAGTTGAATCTTGATTATTCAAAGGTCCGAGAGGTAAGTACCTGAAATTGCTAAAAACCTAGATTAAAATGCTTTTATGTGAAAAATGGATTATGCCTTTACCTTAATGTTTAAGAGGGTTTAGACTGGATTTGCACGAAGTGGAAAGAGATTTAGAGTAGATCTAGACAAATTCATTGAAAGAGAATATCGTCCTTTATTGGGAGGATCTGAAAGTGATGAAGAAAGAAGTAGCCCCAGTACGCCCAGATGTGCGGCGCAGTCAGTAGATCAGGGTACTTATGGAATTCCACATCCATATACTCCACCTCCACCTTCACATAAGCCTCATACACCTCCACCTCCTCCTCCGCTATTCAGTATGGCGAACACAGTGAAAATGACTTTATTAAAGGGGAAGGAATAAGAGGATCCTGATTAGTTTTGGTTCATCGCAGAAGCTGTGTGGAAAGCGTAGCATATCAACGATGATGACATGAAGAAATCACATCTGGTTACAATGCTACCGGACAAAGTGCTTACCTAGTACATCAGATACAATACGATTCATTCGGCTGCTTCATTATCTAACACGAAGGATGCACAGAATGTGAATTTAGGAAGTCGAAATTGTAAGCTCTATCTGTGATTGAAATCAAGGAGATTAAGCAGAGGGTTAATGAGTCTGCTTGAGATATAGATCAACGACTGAAGTGCTTATTGAGCCATGCTAATCTTCAAATTTCAGATGAACAACATAGGGACTGGTACATAGCTTCACTATTACCTCACTTAAGATTGTCGTTAACTAAGTAGAAGATTGGGTCTTAGGCCAAAGCATTGGAAATCACGATGAAGATAGAATCTTTGTCGAGCCAAGATACGAATATAGGAGTTCAAAATATTCAGTTGCAGTTAGCAAGCATACATTTGGAGTTGCAGGATTTGAAGAAGAGAAAGGTGGTTAAGTCAGAGACACATTTCAAAGTTTGGTGCATGAAGTACAAGGTTGAAGGTCATCATACATATCAGTGCCCTATATTCTAGGATTATATAGCTGTCGGAAGTCCTAACCCACTGAAGCCAGAATCTTCTGATGGATCAAGTACTGGTGCAAGTGGTTGGTGTAGCATCTGCCAAGTATCAGGACAACATTCAAAAAATAATTGTTCTCTATCACAGAAGTTCATACAGTCGCCAAAGAAACTCTTTTGTAACTTTTTAAAAATAGTTGGTGATGATGAAAGGAATTGTCGAAGCTATGAACTAATGATGGACATGACTCTGCTGTATAGAATGCAGGCTGAAAACCAGGCGTAGAACAATCAAGGCTCACCTACAACTCGTGAAGAATTCCAAGGATGGGGAAGAGGATGAGGGGGAGCAACTGGAAGAGGTTGGGGTCAGATTATTTTTTACAATTGCAGAGAACCATGAAACTTTTCATGCTACTGTCAGAATCCAATGCACCCTTATTATTAGTACTGTCGTCAATTTGGTCATGTTATAGAATATTTCCTGGTATTAATAACGAAGATGTAGGAGAAGAAGAACCAACAACCGACACAAAATATTTAGATGATGAGATCTGAGACGTGCGAAGATGATCCTAGTATCAACATAGTCACGTGAAGTGGTATAGCCATTGGGTAAGACAAGGTCGAAGGCAAACAACCACAGTCAGATCTATGGTTTCAAAAAGCCGAAGAGAAGAATGTGTTGGAAATAATACTGAGAGGGGGGTTGAATCAATATTTACAAATCAATAACTTTTTCATTTCCATAATCAGATTTATATACACTACTTTAGTGAAGGGAACTCGTGTGTGCATGCAACTATTCTTAAGGAAACCAACATATATCCAGTGAACTTATGATTCAGTTAATTCATCATATGTTGACCTTTAATCAGTGCATGAGTACTTTATTAAAACATTAAACAGTAACCATGTGCAGTAATAACATAATAAACCATCACACATAAGCAACACACATGAACACCAATATTTAAGGTGGAAACTCAATGTGGGTGAAAACCACTTGCTGTTGTCATCTTTGTCTTCTTTTAGTAATAAGAAAATATGTTTACAATCTTGTACTAGTGAAAGATCATACCAGTACGCAGGCACCCACCTGCGAAAGGCTACAAACTTCTCTTGTTCTCCAGCTTCTACTGGAAGGGACCTACAACCCCCTAGTTCTTGTACTAGCTGATATGTTTACTAGTATGTAGGCTCTAACCGACAAAAGGCTACAACCTTCACTCGTTCTCTAGTTGCTACGGGAAGGGAGCTCCTACCCCTTGACCAAATCATCAACCACTACTGGTAGGAAGCCTCAACTTCCTCATTGAAGGCTCCAACCCTCAGTATCCTCTAGGGACCACGTTTCATAAATTTTCACACTGGATACTCCTGGTACACAATACTACAATATGAAGGCCACATTTCATCAAATTTTCACATTGGACCCATTAGAAACATTGAAGCTCAAAATAAATCACCACTACAATACAACCATCAAAACCAATCACTGAAACTCAATCATCAATCTGTGACATAACTGAATCCAATCATCAATCTCTGAATCAACCATAATTGAATCAATGAATCACTGAAATACCTGAGATACTGAATCAAACAATCACTGAACCTTTGACACAATTGAATCAACCATTCATTAAAACTTAATCAAATTCAACCAATCAACTGGAACAGACAAATCACTGTAATCAATACTGTATCAACATTGGGAACTAACTGTAACCTCAAAAGGCATGTGTCGATTGTATACGCTCCTTCAATGAAGCCAACATGTGCATATATGCAATTTCCTTGATCAGGAGCATACAACTCAACAATTTCATTATGTTTTAGTTGACTTAGGGGGTCTTGTGTTTTCAAGGAAGTTGGATTCCTATGTATGTAATTATTAATGTCTTCAGTGGCTAAAGCAAAAATTAATTAGATAAGTGTGAGGATGTTTGTAAATTCTCTCGAATGTAGAAGAACATGAGTGATTAATGATGATGAGAGAGCTGGAAATCAATTGTAACTCTTATAGGTCTCATGATTCAAGGAACTAGAGAGGATTCTTAGGGATAAGTAGGAATTAGAAGTGGACTTAGAAGATTTTTAGGAGTTAGTTCAACAAATCAAGGATTTGAACCAAAATAAGTTCAACAGAACCTTTTGTATAAATATACGTCTAAAAGACAGTCAGTCAGGAGTGAGAGAGGAAGTTAAAAAAGTTAATCAATTAGATTGTAAGCCTACGGGCAGGAATGAGGGCCATTGATATTGAAGATTAGGCCAAGGAAAGAGTTCCTATGTAAATACATGTTTACTAAATAGACAACTTGATTCTAAGTTCATGTGTGTGTATTGAGTAATTGAGATGTATATTGTATATGACCTTGAGTTATTCTGTGTAACATACGTTGAAGGTGCAGGTCCAGAAAGGAAGCGAAATACAAAGAAAAGTAACAGTGAGGTGTTACGGATTTGTAGCCATCGATAGTACAGAAGGAAGCCTTTAGTGATATAGTTAAGGTAGAGGAACATAAAGGCATGAACGAAGTTAAGGGGGAAGTTATGTGACAGAACAACGAAGGACCAAAAACTTAGAGGAAGCCGAAACCACAGAGGAACATTGAAGAAACGACATAAGTAAAATAAATGAATGGTGGAGTTTAATTCCAAGTACTTGCGGAAGGTGAAAGACAAGAATGAATCTAGACCATCAAATTGACATGGTGGATCGACGATGATCAATAAAATAGTGGGAGTAGGAGAGAGAGGAAGTCCTTGAGCCTGGTTGAAGTGCCTCAATAAATCCTAACCGTCGATCCCATAATCAATGCTTACATCATAGGCAACTACGGGGGTTGAGAGCTAGTTAATTCGTATGCTAGATGAAGGGCCACATACCGGAAGATTGGATGGCTCCTGTTATCTAATGGATATCAAGTTTTAAGTTGATCGGACAATAGTCTTAAACCCGGACCCAAACATTTATAGATTAAGGTTGTATAAGCCTTATCGGCTCCATGAAGCATGTAATTATCATGAGTGTGGTTCGATGCGATATCATTATGGATCATCGAATCAAATGGGTTTTGATATACGACGCTGGATCACCAAGCAGCTCTATTGATCGGAAAAAGTATCAACCGTTGGATTTAAGGTAAGATCGACAGTGGAGATCGACAGTGGAGCGGACTTGAGAAGGTTATAGGTGGGGTTTCATTTTATTTTAAGTCTGAAAGTGTTATCGCATATCGCATGTGAGAGGTGATGGGGTCACATGATGGTGTGATGCGATGTTGCGACAACCGTTGATCTAGCGGATGAAATCAATGGTGGAAAGCATGATTGCAACCCGCAGATCGGGAGTTCTGAACAATAGGTTATGAAGAGTCCTTTTGAAACCCGCTATTGCAATAGCGATAAGCTAAGCCTCGAGAAATGTGTAGAGATGAGGAAAAGTGGAAAAGGTAAGTTTTTTCGTGTTTTATGTGGATTTCTATTATAAAAGGTTTATAATAGAAATAATGCCGATAGAAGGTTTTTATTTGGTTGAGTCCAAATACAACCATATAGAAGAGTGGGGGTTGGTTATATATATATATGCATGCATAAGGATTAGCAAAGGTTTAATGGAAAGGGTGTATAAATCCCGATGAAAGGATAATTAAGGGGAAAACTATGGTTAGTTAAGAAATCATTGCGCATGAGATTTATAAATGGGGCCTTAAACCATTTCAAATGAAGATTGACTCGGCAGAGAGTCTAAAATTCCTAGGAAAAATGAGATTATGCATTTTATATGAATACTGTGGGTAAAGCAGGTTTTCCCTACATCATAGTGGTACTAGAGCCAGAATAAGGAAATCCTGTGTTATATTTTAAAGATGTGTATGCAGGCAGGTGGAGATCATGTTGTTTGAATCTGGTAAGTAGAAGGCATGAGATAAGATGAGAGTAAGTGATACTCATAAGAAGACATTGCAGAAGCATAAAGAAAACACAGTGATGTTTGTTTTCTGGAAAGAGAAGGTTCACTCAAATGTGAAGAACGGATGGAGACTGCTTGTGAAACCATGCAGGTATTATTTTATTTAACTCTGGTTTGAGTTTTGCAGGTTAAAGATAGAGGAAAGATTGATAGAAGAAGATAGAGAAGGAAAGATGATATGTTCTAAAGAACAAAGTGAATGAAAGACTAGATAAACAAGTGGCAGTGAACCTGAAGAATCCAACTGAAGGTTGGACAAAGAGGATAAGAGTGTTTCTCAGAAGGAAGCTGAGCAGAAGCATTTTAAGGTGGCCATAGGAATTTGGCAGCAACAAGCTTTTGAAAGCTTGGGAATAATCTTTGGTTTGAGTAACATTGATACATAGGTGACAACAAAGGAAGGTGAGAATGTTACAGCAACCTAGATCAGGGAGTGCTCAATTGGTTCCAGAGGAAAGAACCAGAGAAATGCTAAAAGTCTGAGCTTGAGGAGAGAAGCTTAGTGAAGCATATGTAGCAAGAAGGAGACTTGTTACCACAGAGGTATTGTTGCAGCTCACAAAGGAAATTCCACAAAGGATGTGGGTAGAATTGCTAAGGGATGAAGAAAGTTGGTAAGAGTCTCTTAGTGAAAGAAGAGGTGGTCAGAACCTAGTATTTCATTTGTGATTGAAGTACAAGAGGATAGTTGTGTTCTTAAAAAGTGTAGATGAGTTGAAGCCTAGAAGGAGGAGAGAGAAGTTCTCACAGAGGTTTCAGAGAACAGGGAATCAAGTGCTTGCCAAAAGACCAAGAATAGAGGAAAGCTTGGTGAGGTAAGTGGCAGCAGGGAGGACTTGCTATTGCAGAGGCTTTAATGCAGCTTATAGTAAGTGAGTGAGGAACTCATGAAGATAGAGAAGAAGATGGCTACTAATAGTCATAACAGAGATAAGATAGGTTCTGAGGAAGACCACAACAGAAGAAAAGTGAAGAAGGAGGATGCCGAGGAAAATGGCAAGAGAATGAGCCAAGAGGAAATTGACAAAGAAATTGCTGAGATGAAAGAACAATTCAATGTATTAATGATTATACTTGAGGAAAGCCAAAGACTAGGTTGGGTCTTGAAGAAAAATCTAGTTAAGTGGCATAAGTTATAGAGAAGGCTATGACAGAGGCAAGTGAAGAGCCTGGTGGAAGAACTCAGAGGGGTTGAGTTGGAAATGGAAGTGTCCATCTGTGAACTAGAGCAGGGTGAAGTTATGGGTGAAGATGAAGACTTGAAGACTAAAAGTTCAAGTGAGACCGAAGGGTCACTTGATTTTAAATATGATAATTTGGGTGTGTTTTTAGGTGAAACATGTGAAGAAGGACAATTTGCTGATATTGCCGTGAAAGAGGAAAAAGACAGGCATGATCTAAATTCTGTTATGAAAGAAGATGAGATAGATAGGTCTCATGTAAATGCCTGTGCACAGTCGAGGAACCGTTTTACTTTTCAGCATATTGCAAGGACTAGAAGCAGAGGAAGTTTGAATCATGATGACGACCAAAAGAAAGAAGAAGTGGAGAAGGATATCAAGCAACCAATTGGAGGGCTTGAAGATGCTAAAGAGAAGACCATTGAAATATTTATGAGTCATGTAGAGGACTTGGAACAACAAAAAGACTTTAGTAAAACATTGATGTTCGAAGCTGTTACAAGAAAAGAACAATTTCTTGTGAAAGGAGATGAGATTTAGTTTGAAGAACTGAGATGTGAAGCAACAGTTGAGACCGTTGAACTTTGTAATTTTCAAATTGATAATTTAAGTATAAATGCAAGAATTATAAGTGATGATGAAATACATGTGAAGTCTCATAGGGAACTTGAATTGCTGGAGTATTTGTTGGTAAATTTAGAGTATGACAGTGTGGTTGCAGAGGAAGGAGTTCACTACAGTGGACAAGAGAAAGAAGAAACCATTGAAGTAGATGGTGTGGATAGAGGAGGAGAAATTAGAGCAGCATACTGAAGTGTTTCCAAAGGAACAAAAGGCACTGAGGCCTTATGTTTTTGGTTTTAATAATTTTTTGTGAGTGCAGGTTTAGTTGTAGATGCTGGATAAAATTTGGCACAGATGAGTAGCCAAGTAAATATGGAAGAAAAGGATTCTGTGGAAAAGTATAATCCATGGAACAGAGATGTTCAATTGCTAGAAAGAATGTTGGAAATTCAGGATTTAATGCAAAAATAGATAATCAAGAAATAGGGTAAGGATGTAAGGGTGGCAGTAAGGAGCAAACAACTACAAAGTGAAGGTAACCAGAAGAAGATTAAAGGAAAATTTAAAGAAGAGACTATGTTAGCTGAAAACATAGTAAAGGATCATCATTCCATCATGATGATAGGCACAATGGAGATAACTAGGGAAACTATTGAGGTAGTCAACAAAGAAGAAGGACTAAAATATCATCAAAGAACCAGTGAATAGGAGACAGAAATTGAAACTATTGGAGAAAAGGTTGAAAACACTGGTAGGGAAGAAAGAACTTGATTAAGATTGCAAAGGATATGTAAGAGAGGAAGAGGAGAGAGTCCAGCAAAGAAGTGAGTTAAACATAGAAATTGAATTGATTAAGGATTTTGAGAAAGGAGTCTCAAAGGAAGAAGACAATAGAAAGAAAGCAAAGCAACAACAAGAAAAAAACAGCAACATACTGTGAGAGCACAGCTAGTGGGGCAATGCAACACAAAGTGTGGAAACTTGGAGAACAACAACGGCTGCAACTCGAACTGAGGCCGGGTTTTGAGGTTAGCTTTCCCTCGCAGGGTTGCGACCCTTTGTCCGGTCTTGTAGCACGTGTGTTGCCCGGAGTAAGGGGCAGATGTAATTGACGTCTCCTCACCTCTCCGACTTATAACAGCAGTCTTCAGGGTTCCAAACTATGCTGGAACTAACATGAGGTTCCGCTCAGTGCGAAATGTGCCGTTCCCCTACCTCCCGGTAACAAAAAAGGTGTTTATAGCTCCTATCGGTTCACAAGAAACAAATCAACAACCAAAGGCAAATTACAAATTAAAGTATGGGATCCAGGGAGACAAAGGACAAAAGCACATGATCAAGAGATCATGATTATTTTAACCTTGGGAGTCTGATGTAGGAGCATACAACTCAACAATTTCATTATGTTTTAGTTGAATTAGGGGGTGTTGTGTTTTCAAGGAAGTTGGATTCCTATCTATGTAATTATTAACGTTTTGAGTGGCTAAAATAGAAATTAATTAGATAATTGTGACGATGTTTGTAAATGCTCTCAAATGTAGGAGAACATGAGTGATTAATGATGATGAGAGAGTTGGAAATCAATTGTAACTCTCATAGGTCTCATGATTTGAGGAGCTAGAGAGGATTCTTAGGGCTAAGTAGGAGTTAAAAGTGGACTTAGAAGATTTTAAGTACTTAGTTCAGAAAATCAAGGATCTGAACCAGAATTAGTTCAACATAACCTTTTGTATAAATATACTCCTAAAAGACAATGAGTCAGGAGTGAGAGAGGTAGTTAGAGAAGTCAATCAATCAGATTGTAAACCTATGGGCAGGAACGAGGGCCACTAATACCAAAGATCATGCCAAGCAAAGAGTTCTTGTGTAAATACATGTTTACTAAATAGACAACTCGATTTTGAGTTCATGAGTGTGTATTGAGTAATTGAGATGTATATTGTATATGATCTTGAGTTATTTTGTGTAACATAGGTTGCGAGTGTAGATCTAGAAAGGAAGCGAAATACAAAGAAAAGTAATAGTGAGGTGTTACAGCTTTGTACCCATCGATAGTACATAAGGAAGCCTTCAGTGTTATAGTGAAGGTAAAGGAACATAAAGGCGTGAGCGGAGATAAGGAGGAAGTTGTGTGACAGAACAACTAAGGACCAGAACCTTGGAGGAAGTTGAAACCACAGAGGAACATTGAAGAAATGGCATAAGTAAAATAAATGAACGACGAAGTTTAATTCCAAGTACTTGCAGAAGGTGAAAGACAATAATCGATCTGGACCGTTAGAGCGGCATGGTGGATCGACAGTGATCAATAGACTAGCTGGAGTAGGAGAGAGCAGAAGTCCTTGAGCTTGGTTGAAGTGCCGTTGTAAATCCTAACCGTCGATCCCACAGTCAATGCTTACATCATAGGCAACTACAGGGGTTGAGAGCTAGTTAATCCATATGCTAGATGAAGGGTCGTAGACCGAAATATTGGATGGCTCTTGTTATCGAATGGATCTTAGGTTTTAAGTTGATCAGATGATAGTCTTAAACCTAGACCCAAACATTTGTAGATTAAGGTTCTATAAGCCTTATCGGCTCCATAAAGCGAGTAAGTATTGTGCAAGTGGTCTGATGCGATATCATTGTGGACCATCCAATCAAATGGGTTTTGATCTACGACATTGGATCACCGAGCAGCTCTCTTGATCGGAGAAAGTATCAACCGTCGGATTGAAGGTAAGATTGACAGTGGAGATTGAGTGATAAGACTTGGGTAGAGCGGACCCAAGAAGGTTATAGGTGGGGTTTCATTTTATTTGAAGTGCAGAAGTGTTAGCACATATCACATGCGAGAGGTGATGGAGTCACATGATGGTGCGATGCGATGTTGCAATAGCCGTCGGTCTGGCGGACAAAATCAATGTTGGAAAGCATGATCGCATCTTGCAGATAGGGAGTTCCGAATGCTAGATTATGAAGAGTCCTTTTGAAACCTGCGATTGTGATAGCAATAAAGCTAAGCCTCGAGAAATGTGCAGAGATGAGGAAAAGCGGAAAAGGTAAGTCTGTGCATGTTTTATGTGGATTTGTATTATAAAGGGTTTATAATAGAAATAGCATTGATAGAAGGTTTTTATTTGGTTGAGTCCAAATACAACCATACAGAAGAGTGGGGATTGGTTATATATATATAATATCTATATATATTATAATCATATTATATATATATATATATATATTATATATACTATATATAGATATATATATATAGTAGAAAATATATATAACAATCCCCACTCTTCTGTATGGTTGTATTTGGACTCAACCAAATAAAAACCTTCTATCAATGCAGGCATATATGCAGGCATAAGGATTGGCGAAGGTTTAATGGAAAGGGTGTATAAATCCTAATGAAAGGGTAATTAAGGGGAAAACTGTGGTTAGTTAAGAAATCATTCCGCATGAGATTTATAAATCGTGCCTTAAACCATTTTAAATAAAGATTGACTCGGCAGAGAGTTTGAAATTCCCGGGACAGACGAGATTATGCATTTTATATGCATACTGTGGGTATTGCAGGTTTTCCCTGCGTCATTCCTTTAGCCCAACTTGCGTGTACCTATTGAGATACTGAATCATAAAACCTCTGAACCAAAAACATACCAATTAGTGACATTCTGAAGATCTACTATCAATTTATAGAGTTCTAAACAGATAGCAGAAAGGATCACCCTTCTTAATCAATCAATCAATCAGATACACATTTTTTATGCATTTTACTTTCAGATCTAAGAAGACTTCATTGACAAACAACAGTAAAACAACAATACTGATATGATAGATTAGTCATCCCTAAACATCAATCTTTTGTTTTACATATGCTACTTGGAAGAGCCAAACCAACGTGTATACACACCTTCACCAAATCAAACAAGCGTTTAGATATGCAAATACTTACTTATAAATTTGTTACAATTCCAGACTTCAGACATACCTAGATCATCACATATAAAGGATAAAATGTGTGTTAGCAATCAGATCTAGCCTATAGATTATCATATCACGTAATGATAATTAATTATGATCCTGATCAATCATTAGATCTCACCCATCATCAAACAATCAGGTGCATACTTAGCTCAGATCAAGAAAGGCATTAGAAACCCATAACATGCATATTTGATTTTGATCTAACACTTCATAAGATATTCATTAGTTGTACATTTAGACCTTTGATCTTCTCCTCCTTATATAGTTTTAGCCTTTCTCAATACCTAGGATCAAAACAACACTTAGAGCCTGTGGTATTCTTAGACGGGATCAAGTAACTGTTACTCTGCTCAATATTGTGGTCTAATACCATGGTATTGACCCTTGGTATTATTTCACCTTAATTTCCTTAATTTTTCATCCCATACACGCTTTTCTTTCGTGAAAGTGTGTGCATACGTCTATGCTCTTTTTGTACAATGAACCCACGTGTACATGCTCTTTTTGTACAGTGAACCCGCGTATACAACATAACATACATGAAGATGTCCTTTTTCTTCAACTTCTTGATTCTGATCTGTAGTCCTTTGTTCCTTCATCCTATTCTTTTGTACCATTACTTTTTTCCCTCTGAATAGACCTGTTATAATGTGATTTGCCATTGTACATTACTTCGGAACTAATTCCTTTGAACTACCCTGCATTTTGTCACATCTATAAACACAAATACCATGCATTCTATCACATCTGATATCTCTCATGTAGATTCATCTAGTTACGTAGATTCATCCAGTTACCATATACAAGTGAGTTGTTTTGCTACAAGTGGGTTGCTATCAAGTACAACACATGTATCATAATTCCAACATAATGTTGGGTTTGTTTTACATAAAGAAAAAGAGATGTTCATGGAGGAAAGAAAGAGTTTTCTGGATCCAGGTGCTTCTATATCTAAGAATCAAATACTGCTAAAGGAGAAACCTAAAGAAGCTACTACAACACAGGATTCAGATACCACGGTGTTAAAGTCATTTCTACAGATCTGTATGAAGTTACTACAAGATCAGAAGGCAGTTTAAGGACTGCAAGAGCTGATAGATAACTGTGCCAGCAAGGATGAGCCGTTACCAGAACAATGCGCAGTCAATAAGGTGAACTGAAGAGAGATGAGAATTGGTAGGGAGATGCGGTTGACAACATAGATTGGTGATTTCGAAATGGACCAGGTAATATTTAGAAACTTTATAAAGGAAATATTACTAACATTCAAGTTTGAAGATGGGTTCAAATGTATTGATGAAGTACTTCAAGAGATTAAAGTAGCAATATTCCGAACACCCATAGAGCCTAATACTTGGATACAGCCTCACTGGAGTACACAGCTACATCATGCTTTAGAATGTTACAATGCTATGATAGAAGAAGTTGATGAGGATCTATGCAATATTAATATCCCTGAGTCAGAGGGACAACACAAAGTTGGTGGACCTAATGTGGAGATCCCTGATATCATGCAACCAGTGCACACAAAATAGGTAAATATTGGCTTAGAAGCAGAACCAAAATTCGTGAAGATTTACGACTATTGGGAGGAAGGAAAAGTGGATAAGGTCGTTGAATTATTATATGAATACCAATATTTATTTTCAATTAAGTCCTCTAACTTAAAAGGGATAGTAGGAGATTTGGGTATGATGAAGATTAATGAAACCTTATGCGAAGCAAGTTAAGTAGTGCTCATATCAGTTGAATCTGAAATACAAAGAAAAGTTTAGAGAAGAACTTGATAAAATTCTTGTGGCAGGAATAAATGGGCCCTTGGAAGAATTTGAATGGGTCAGTCCTACGGTGGTCTAGGAGAAGAAAACGAAGGGTGATATCAAGGTCTCCGTAGATTCGTGAAGTTAAACTATGCATGCGTACATGATCCATTCCCTATTCCGTTTACAAATTAAGTTCTTGAGAATGTTGGAGGACATGAAGCTTATTCATTTACAGATGGTTCCTAGGGATACCGCCAAATTAAGATTGCACTGGAGGATAGAAATAAGAATACCTTCGATATAGAATGGGGGTTGTTCCAATATACATTCATGGTCTTCGACTAAAAAATGTTGTTGCAATCTTTTCAACAGTGGTAGTCGTAACATTCAAGGAATTCATTCATAAATTTTTGGAAGTCTACTTTGATGATTGGATACTGTTTGGGCTGGTCAAGAAACATGTCTCTAGTCTGTGCATGATGTTAAATACATGTAGGAAGTATCAGATTTCCTTGAACTTGAAGAAATGGATTTTTTGTGTACCTTATGGAATATTGTTAGGCCATGTTATCTGTAAGCAGGGATTGACGGTAGACCCTGCTAAGATTGCCATAATTATCAATTTGGATCCCCTTAGGAATGTAAAGTAGTTACGCGTGACATTGGGTCATACTGGGTACTATAGGAAGTTTCTTAAGGAACACATGTAGATCACTGCACCCATGGAGAAGTTGTTGAAGAAGGATGCTACGTTTTTCTGGGACAATGACTCTGAGAAGAGCTTGGATACTCTGAAGGAAAAGATGGTTACGATGCTAATCCTAGTATTCCAAAATTGGAAGAAGGAATTTCATGTGCATGTGGATGTGTCTTGTATAGTGTTGGGAGTCGTCTTAACTCAACTAGGAGTAGGAGATATTGATCACCCAATTGCCTTCACCAGTTGAAAACTATCTAAGGCGAAGAAGAACTATTCAACCAAAAAGCGTGAAGGATTGGCCATCGTTTATGCACTACATAAATTTAGGCATTATCTGCTAGGGGCACACATTAAAATGTATATGGACCATTCTTCTTTGAAGTACCTGGGGCAATAAGCCTATGTTGGGGGGGGGTGATATGTAGATGGTTTCTCCTTTTCCAGGAATATGATTTTGAAGTGATAGTCAAGCTTGGGAGATTGAATGCTGGACCATACCACCTATCTTGGATCGAGAATGGCGAAGAGCCTACAAATATTGATTAAGGATTGCCTAACTAGCAGCTCTTTGATATTAGGGTTGTTGATGAGCATTTTGTAGACATTATTCAGTTTTTATATATTGGTGTAGTTCTTGAAGGTTATACGACACAACAGAAGAAGGAATTAGTTGTCAAGGTTGCAAATTTTTCTGTGATTGCAGGGAAATTATATAAGATGGGGTGGGATGAAATTCTATGCCGATATGTGTCTGTATATGAAAGACACAGTATTCTAGCTGAAGCACATGGTGGTGTCGCTGGAGGAAACTATGCAGGCAAGGCAACTGCAAAAAAAATCCTACGAGCAAGATTATGGTGGGCTATGGTACACAGAGATTCTAAGGAGTAATTTAGCATGTGCGATGTGTGTCAAAGGACCGCGAGGCCATCGCAAATGGATGAACTTCCATTAAAAACACAAGTAACGCTACAAGCATTTGATAAATGGGAAATTAACTTCGTTGGAGCTATTCAACCACCAGGGAAAAATATGGGATCATGTTATATTATCACCACGATGGAGAGCTTAACTAGGTGGGCCAAGGCACAACCTCTGAAGGATTGCAGTGCAGACACTACTGTAAATTTTGTGTTTGAATTTATTCTATCAAGGTTTGGATGCTCGAAGATTTTGATGAGTGACAAAGGTTCAAACTTTTTGAATGAGACAATTGAAACTTTAACAAAATAATTTCAGATGTAACATAAGAAGAGTACGTCGTATCACCCCCAGGCAAATGGAATTGATGAGGGTTTCAACAAGATCTTGGAGAATTCCCTAAAAAATATCTACAATGTTAATAGGAATGATTGGGATGTGCGCATATCCGTGATTTTATGGGAATATAGGACAACCTGTACGAAATAGATTGGGACAACACCATTTCGTCTAGTTTATGGACAAGAAGTAGTGATGCTGATGGAATACATAGATCCCAGCCTAAGCATCGCAACAGTAACCGAGATGGAAGATTGTGACGTAATGGAGGAATTCCTAGTGCAACTACTTGCGTTTGAGGAAGATTTATTTTTGGCTAGCTTTCATCACCAAGTGCAGAAAGCCAAAGAAAAGGCGTGACATGATCGTCAAATTAAGTAGCACACTTTCAAGAATGGAAATTTGGTCCTGATGTATGACAATAAGTTTACCAATTTCTAGGGAAGTTTCAGATGCATTGGCTAGGACCATATGTAATTAAGGATAATTCGGATGGTGGCGCAGTTCAACTTGCAAAGCTGAATGGGGAATTATTTCCTGGCAGGATTAATGGGAGAATATCGAAGGTTTAAAGGGATGATCCCACCCCTATGCAATGACTACATCACTGTAGGAAAGTCTTATTGCTTCTAGCAGATGAAAGAGAGCACATGACTATAAACTACTCTGTCGGTGAATTTTTTTATCGGAGAAGGATGCACGATGTTTTGGAAGATGGCGCATGTGGAAGCTGGGACAAGGTAGTTGTGCCCTAAGGTAGGGTCCTGCACAACCTTCCTTGAAAGTGACTGTTGGAACAACTAGATATTATTTGACAAGGAATTTTCCATTAAAAAGAGTGGGGGAAATATATTTAAGGGGCATATCTATGAAAATCTACTGCCAAAAAAGCATTAATGAGGTAGATCTAGAGGGATTCGAGTGGTTTTAATTCAAAAAAGGCTATAAATATGGAACCTCGCTCCACATTCAGACACTTTTATTTCAGAGAGTTTATTTTGTGATTTTTCACCTAAGTGTGAGTCGTGAGAATTGTTGGATGTCTAAGTGGAATTAGGTAGAACTAGAAAGGGAATTCTTGCAGAGAGGCCTTGGATATATCATGAATGCTACATAGTCTGGCCATACTACAACATCGAGATTGCCTAGAAGGTAGCCTGCTAACTAAGCAACAATAGCTAAGAAGCAGAAAAAGTCGCAACAAGCCCTGGTTCGGAAATCACCGAGTGTAGTTCCAACCGAACAGAGCCAAAAGGATAAAATGGATAAGAACAAGAAACGAATGGAACTGCAGGACTTGGATGTGGAGGAGTTGGTTAGTGGCCTTGAAGACATTAGTGTAGAAGAAGTAGAACCTATTTGTAGGTTGCCTCTGCATAGGCCACTATAGAAGCCAACATCCAAGGTCACCAAGGATCTAGATGCTGTTAAATATAAAGTTTTCACTTTGTTGTTACCTGAAGATGTACCTATTGAGGGCAAATTGTTGGCCCAGGTATTGTCACTGTAGATAGAATATTTGGATTTAAATGATTGCAGTAAATATCCACAATTTGAGCCCAACCAATAGCTAAAATCCATCTATTATGAAGAAGTAGGTGTCACACGAGTTGAACCTATGAAGTGGGTCGCTAGAATTGAGTATGCAGGTTTGTTGAACATGTTGTCTGTTCCACATTTCGGGTGTAGTATCATCAACAATATTTGTGTGCACGAGTTGTTAGTGCTTGTCCATGATGGGTGCCTATGGATGGGAGAGCCTATCCCTATTGATGAGATGCTGATCAAATGAATTATCGTGCTGCCCTGTCAGGGGGGAAATCAGATGATGCTTTTGTAGGCAAGTCACAGGAGAAGATAATAACAGATCAAATTAAGAGTCAATTTAGATTTATTAAGTAGTCTAGGGGCTACACTATTAGCTCTATCAACGTTGAGCTTGTGTGGTTTTCTAACTCTATTTTTGCCGGGAATATTATGCAAAAATTCCGCGGAGATGAAGTGCCGACCCTTGCTGTTTCCTTGGATGCACAAAGCATACAAGGGGTCTAGTTCAACTGGGCAAGGGACCTATGTCAAGAATTCCTGGATGACTAGTGTGAAGCGCAGGAGTAAGGAAAGTTGTTCCATTATGCATGGCTATTACTTCTAATTGTGTTAATCACTTGGAGAGCACCGAAGGAATCACAATTCCCTGCTGTGGAACCAGATATCTGTGAAGCTACTCGATATGCCTTTTTATGTGTTAGGATATTCTGACACATAGGAAATAGTTAAGTATAACTTGGTCTAGTGTAGATTTAGGTAAAGTGTGTTTCTTTACAACATACATTTGTAACTTACAATCTGACAGTCACTATATGTTCTAGACATGAAGTGATCTGACGGTTCGTTCTCTCCTCTATATTATCGACACTTGATCCATGGCTTAACACCAGATTGGTCCATGATCTCTATTTAAAGAGCATGTAGGGTCATTTGTAGGGTGACCATTCATGAGAGAAGCTTATGTAAAATTTTCTTTCTTTTATTAATAAATTGTCTGAAGTGGCCGTGTTGGCTCAGGCCGTGGTTTGTTTCCCTCTTTAAGGGTTTTAACCACGTCAAGAATACTGGTGTATTGATCTGTGATATGTTTGTGAGTGGTTTCCTTTGATTTTATATCTGAGGAACTTACCCTGTAAATTCCTACATGGTATTAGAGCTATTTGAGGTCTGCATCTGTTGGTGATCCAAATTGGATGCCGGTACAACTGCATCCAACTGTCGTTTCCTAGATCTACTATTTCTAACCACTTTCAAGCTGATATGACTGCTCTATTATGTTAGGAGCATCTATTCTAGTGATGAACCCCTTTTGTTTCATGAGAAAAGGTTTCTGGTAGCCCTAGCTACGCCATTTTTAAGATCTGGAGGCAAAAAGGGATTTTTCAAGTAAGCACACACCCCAAAGCTTCAATGACTAAAAAAAAATAACCTTCCACTTTTCCAAAAATTACTAACCTTTTAAACTAGCTCACTTGGTCCAAAGTTACTTTATAGAATAGAGGTCTTGAGTTCAAGTCTTTCTTTTTGTTGAGTTACTTCTTCAAAAAGCACATGTAACTTATGTTTTAAAGTTACTTTATGTAAAAGTGTTCTCGCCCATTATAAAAAGTGAGTCACTTATAATTCTAAAGTCTCTTTACTTTTTATTTAAGTTACAATTTAGTGTGTAGCTCATAAAGTACCATTCTAAAAGTGACTTTCACTTATTTATAAAAGGGTCACATATTTTTTTTTTAAAGTGAGCTAATTAGATTAAGTTTGGAAAGGGGGGAAGATATATATTTTTAAAAATCTAACATTATCATTCACTTCCGCACAATCACGTACTTCGTCAAAATCTTCAACAAATTTTCTTCAAAAAATCACAACTTCTTCATCCAGAAGCCATTATTTTTAATCAGCCAAATTTTTCGAGATCTTTCCATTGGAACACTTAGTCTCAACATCAATAGATTCAGTTTCTATTAAAATGGAAAGTCCATGACGAGTTATTCTTGACAACACCAACTACTTCCAATGGTGGTCCTACATTGTGGATTTACTTAGAAGTAAAGGACTTTATAGAATAGCCTCAAGCCAAGAAACTAAACTGAAAGATGAAGATAAGGCAGCCAAATAGGAAAATAGGCAATATCAAGCACTTGGGTTGATAGGGATGTATATTTCTCCAGCCCTTAGATTCCATATCGAAGAACTTGATACCTCTAATGAAGCAATGAAACAACTCACTAAATTTTTTGGAATTAAAAATGAAATTAGAGCCCATCAACTTGAAAATTAGTTGCTTACGTTGGACCTCAATAATTTTTCTTCCATTGAAGTTTTTTTGTCCAAGTTCAAAACTCTTAGACTGCGCTTGGAAGGTGTTAAGGTTAAGAAAGAAGAAAATAGCCTTATATATTCCATTCTTACTAAGTTGGGACCAACCTACTCTTTGTTTGTTTCCACCTTCCATTCTACTAGAGAAGCCTTCATTTATGAAGGAAAAGACTATAAATCCTCCTCTTTTGATGTCTTTTGTGATTCTTTACTAAGAGAACAAGAAAAACTTTTACATCTTGGTCTTCTTAATCTTGGAAACTCTTCTAAGAAAGCCTTAGCTGCCTAGCAACAACCAAATTCAAAGAATCCTAAGAAGCAGTATCCTAAAAAGAATGGTCATAAACCAAACAAGCCTAAGCAATTTCAACATCAAAATGAAAAATCAATTCAACAAAATGATAAGGAAAATAAAAACAAAGGGAAGAAGACTGATAGACATTTCAACTTTTGTAATCGATATGGCCACTTAGAATCCAAATCCTTTAAGAATATGGAAGCCTTGGAAGCAGCAATGAAGAAACATAACATCCATTTGGAGCATTCTTCAACTTCAACTTAACCTTAAGGAATAACACTTTCTGCATGTGGTTGTCAAGCATCTCGGTCTTGTTATGCAGTAAATGTAGCTTCTTCTTCTAATTCTCGTGAATGGCTCATTGATTCTGGAGCTTATTATCACATGGCCAAAAACAAAGCCATGTTTTCTTCTTTAAATGATTGTAACACCAAAAATATATATGTTGGTGATGATATATCTCTTAGTGTTATAGGGAATGGAATTATTCAGTTAGACAATAGTCAATTTAATGATGTCTTATGTGTTCCAACCTTATCCTACAACCTTCTATTTGTATATCAGATAACTCATTCAGGTGAAGGTAAAATCATTGAATTTTCACCTCATGATGTTCTAATTAAGGACCTAAGGGATCCTAGACATATTTTAGCTACTAGCATTGCTGATGATTCTACATGGTAATATAAGTTTAACAACTTTAGGTCATCAACTCTTCCCTCAGTATTTTTTGCTCATAACGATGAAGTGAGCAAACTTTGGCATGAGTGATTTGGTCACGTAAACTATCGCTCCCTTCAAAATCTATGTAAAGAAAACATGGTGACAGGTCTTCCTATGGTATCTTGCAGAGATGGTGTTTGTTCCGTATGTGCACTCGGAAAACATCATCAAGGTAGTTTTGAAAAACATGCCTCTTAGCATGCCTCATCCCCTTTACAGCTTGTGCATACTGATTTATGTGGTCCACTTCCAGCTATTTCATTCTCTGGCTACACGTATTTCTTAACATTCATTGATGATTTCTCCATACGCACTTGGGTATACTTCTTAAAACTCAAGAGTGAAGTATTTAACATGTTCTTGGTCTTTAAGGCCTTCGTTGAGAAACAATTTGGACATGAAATTCTTAAGCTAAGATCTGATAATGGCGAAGAATATGTTAACAACAAATTCATTAACTTTTGCACTGAGCATGGAATTCAAATGCAACATATTGTTCCATATACTCCACAACAAAATGGTGTAGTTGAAAGGAAGAATCACACCTTAAAGGAAATGGCTAATTGTATGCTTCAATCTGAAGGACTTAGTCTTAATTTTTGGGCAGAAGCAATTAATTGTGTAAATTACATAGTAAATCATACTCCTACTAAGGTTTTAAAGAATGTCACTCGAGAAGAAGCATGGAGCTCAATTAAGCCAGATGTAAGTCACTTTCATGTTTTTGGAAGTGAAGCACGGGCCCATATTCCAAAGGAGGAACATAAAGCTTTAGAACCTAAGGGTGAAAAATGTATTTTTGTTGGATATTCTGAAGATGTTAAAGGATATAGGCTTATTCCACTTAAGTCCAAAAATGTTATCATTAAAAGAGATGCAAAGTTTTCTGAGAATATATCAGCCTATGAGGCTATGAGCCTAATCTGACGGATGTGCCACCTCTCTCCATCCCTTCTCTTTTAAAAATTATTTCTTCTTCAGATGATGACATCAAGGATGACAATCCTCCCCCACCTTCTTAAGATCCTCCTTCAGCTCCTCAACTTCCAAAATGGGTCAGTTCTACTCGGGATGTAGTAGTTTCTCTTGGAGGTGATCCTATAGATCAGCGATGTACACATTCTCAGTTCAATAGATCCTCTTACACACTGGCTCAAGCTTCAGAAAATTATGATCATGAAACCTTTGTAGAAGCTTGTGGCCATGTAGATTGGTATGCAACTATGAATGAATAATATCGTTCATTATTAGAAAATGATACATGGGACCTTGTTCCTCTTCCAAAGGGGAGAAAACTTCTTAGATGCAAGTGGGTTTACAGATATAATTATGGACCACATGGAAAAGTTGATAAATATAAAGCTCGTCTTGTTGTTGAGGGTTTTTCACAAGTTGAAGGCATTTACTATGCTGAAACCTTCTCCCCTGTTTCCGAAATGAAATCTATCTGCCTTGTTCTTTCCCTTGCTACCTCTTTCAAATGGGAAGTCCATTAGATGAATGTTAGATCTACGTTTTTGCATGGGGACTTGCATGAAGAAATCTATATGGAACAACCTCCCATATTTATACAAATAGACTCTAGCCTTGTATTTCAGCTTAAGAAATCCCTTTATGGTCTCAAGCAAGACCCTAGGGCTTGGTATGCCAAAATGGATAGCTTTCCTTTAGATACTGGCTTTTCTAGGTGCCATTCTGACAATACTATCTACACCAAGAAAGTGGGTAATTCTCTTATCATTCTTGTTCTTTATGTCAATGATCTTATCCTTACTGGTAGTGATCCCAACCTTATAATCCACGTGAAGTCTAGCCTTAAAAAGTAGTTTGAAATGGCAAACTTAGGAAACTTGCATTATTTTCTTGGTCTTCAAGTCTTGCAATCCAAGGAAGGTATTCCCCTTCCCCAGTCCAAGTATGCCTGTGATATTCTATGCCACTTTCACATGGAAGACTGTAAGACAAGCCCTTCTCCCTTTCAGTCTGGAGCCAAACTTTCAGTCACTTGTACTTTCCATGAAGTTGATGCTACCTTATACCATCAACTTGTAGGAAAACTTTTGTATTTGACCCATACTTGGCCTGACCTTTCCTTTGTTGTGGCCTTATTGCCTGGTTTATGCAAAACCCAAGTAAAAGTCATTGGAAAGTAGCTAAAAGAATAATTCATTACATTTGAATTACAGTTTAGCTTTGGATTCATTACAATGCATAAGAATCTCCTCTATTGGTTGGTTTCATTGATTCCGATTAGGCTGGTGACCCTGATGATCAGAAGTCTACTGCAGGTTATGTCTTCACTCTTGGTTTTGGACCTATTAGATGGGCTTGCAAGAAACAAAGTGCCATTTCTCTTTCTTCAGTAGAAGTAGAGTATCGTGGCAATGTAGAAGCTAGTAGGGAAGCCTTGTGGCTTCGTCAGATCCTGTCAGAGTTTGGATTTCAACAGCAACATTTGACTACACTTTGGTGTGATAATCAAAGTACCATTAAACTATGCAAAGATCCAGTCCAACATCAGTGCAGAAAAAACATTGACCTACACATGCACTTCATCAGAAAGCTCATTCCTGACCGTGTTCTTGAAGTGCAATATTGTTCAACCGATGATCAAGTTGCAGACCTCTTTACAAAGGCTCTCATAGAGGCAAAGTTTACTAAACTTAGATTTATGGTTGGAGTTTAGGAAGTTGTCACTAGTGGGGGAAAGGTTCTAATGCCTCCTTCCTTCTCCTATTGTGTCATATTTGTACATCCTTCAATCCTATCCGATGTTGTTCTTAAGGGGTGATGTTAGGATATTCCGACAAATAGGAAACAGTTAAGTATAACTTTGTCTAGTGTAGAGTTAAGTAAAGTGTGTTTCTTTACTATTTACATTTGTAACTTACAATCTGATAGTCACGATATGTTCTAGACATGAAGTGATCTGACGATTCATTCTCTCCTCCATATTTCCAATGCTTTCTCCATGGCTTAGCACCCAATTGGTCCATGATCTCTATTTAAAGAGCATGGAGGGTCATTTGTAGGGTGACTGTTCATGGGAGAATCTTACGTAAATTTTATTTCTTTTATTAATAAATTGCTTGAAGTTCCCGTGTTGGCTCTGACTGTGGACTGTTTCCCTCTTTGAGGGTTTTAACCACGTTAAGAATACTATTGTATTGATCTGTGATCTATTTGTGAGCGGTGTCCTTTTGTGTTCTATCTAAGGAACTTACCCTGTAAATTCCTACATTGTGGGCATCCAAAGACCCTACAAGGGCCATGGAGAATAAGATGTTTTGGGTTCTGTTTGAAATGGAGATGCACATGGTGATTAATCAAAGTCTGTGGTTATCATCTACCCTGTTTCCTTAGTATCGCAATGTTGTGAAGTTCAAGGCCGATATTCACAATGTCTATATATGTGCCAAGAAGGATTTGACGGAAGATTGGCATGCCCTACCATATCTGGTAGTAGAAGAACATATTTTGGTTATCATCAGTAAGTGGTCGAGTGATTGACTCACCCTGATCGAGGCAACAACAGTAGTAGGTACATGCAAGAATGCTACAAAAACACAAGCTGAGAAGAAGGATCCCAAGAAGGTCACGATTGATGTAGAGAAAGCCATTGTACCAGAGACAGATCGCACGATCAGCAGAAAAGCTACCAGGGAGGAAGAGGGTGGTGAAGTCTCTTTTTTGGGCATGAAGGACTTCAATTCTCCATTCATTATCAAGAAGTGGCAGAATAGGAGTGGTAGCGGTGCAAAGAAGAAATAAAAATCGAACAAATCCACTAGTGTAGAGCCACTGGCCCTCACAGAGGGGGATCTTGATGAAATTGGGGATATTGTCCAATCCGTGACAAAAGACAGCTATGGGCACATAGAAGAGCAATACCAATCCGTCTTAGAAAGGGTCCAACATGGCCTAAATGAATTGTAGGCACATACCAACGTTCTACAAGAGAGCATGGGTCAAGCGAGCGCGGGTAAAGCGAGCCTGAAGCAAGCGAGCATGACATCCTAAACAACAAAACTTACCACAGACCTCCGTGCTATGCAATTGTCGTAGTGATAATGGCATGTTGACACTTTAGAGGATAGGTTGCGCCTATTGCATATGAAGAACTTGTGCCTTAACCTTATGGTGCTCCCCATTCAGTCATTGCATGAGCTGCATCAAGGAGTATTAGATGAGCTCAGGGTCTAGGAATAATGAGCATTAATGGTTATTAGTGAAGTCAAGAATAAAAAATAGCAAAATGTTTGAGGAAAAGGCAGAGGTGCTCAAGGAACGAGAAGAGATCGTTGCATGTAGTTAGTATCTAGAGGCAACAATAGGATAGGTATGCAGTGAGCTTATCAAGCTCTAGATTTGAGCATATGTAGCTTCAGCCGAGAAATTACAGAAGATGGAAGTCACAGTAAAATAATTTAAGGCTAAGGTGGGAAAGGTATGTTTTGAGCTGCAACTGTAGATATCTGAGCTTCAGATGAAGCTGCAGCCTACCACCCCTCCAGAAGTACGAGAGCAGCATGAGGCTGCTATAAAAGCTGATATGGAAATTCTTGCCACTGTAGTTACCGACTGCAACCAAATTTTTGAAATTACAATGGAAATGTGGGCCTCACTGTAGGAGGACCGACATCTATAGAAAATTGAAGTTGACATCCATGAAAAGAAACTCCAGTTTGACGAGATCAGGGCGACAATGCATACCTTAGCTCCTGTGCAGACGTTCACCAGACTCCAATAAGGGAAATTCATACAGACTCAGATTGACAAGCTGTGTCAGAAGGCCTATATCATTTCATCAAGGATGCAATCATGGGCTAACAAAGCATGCCAACTATCTTAGAACGTCCAGAGAAAATTAAAGTCCCTTCAGTAGACCCATCAGACGATGAGTTTGGCAGTCACAGGGCCAATTATAGAGAAGTTGGTTGAAGAGGTTCGACAGGCCGTCACACAGAGTATAGCAAAACTTCAAGCCTTGAAGTCCGAATTCAGTGACCTCAAAGTAGGCTTCGAGGATATACCAGCAAAGTGACTCGGGGACGAGTCACATCTTTATGTTGGGGGCCTGTTGGGACGGGGTTCCCTGGGTCACGTTTTGATATGATATTGTAAAGTATTTGCATTTTGAGGAGCATAGCACGAGTAGTGAAGGTCACTAGGAGTCAAGGGGCTTTAGGAAGGTTAAAGCCCCTTAGTTTTGGTATTGTTTTGAGCTCCACCTATGGTTTGCAGGCCATGGTATTGTAATAGAGGAAAGTATATAAATGGGTGTCTTAGCAAGTCTAAAGGAAGAAGTAAGTAAGATTGGATATGTTTTGAGTCTGTAAACGTAAGATCTTTCTATATTTTGGGCGAAGGGGAAGGCTCCTGTAGTTGTGTGCATAGAGACCTTTGTAAGTCTGCAGTTGAGTGCACAGGCCCCTGCAGCTATATGCACAACTTCTGGAAAGTCTGTTTATTGACCATATGAAGTAATAAAGAGTATTTGAAGCAATTTTGTGTCCAATTCATGTACTTATGTGTTTAATGTATTTATGCTTAATTAAATGCCAATTACCTATTTTTTTGTCTTAATTTCTCCATGAAGGTTTGAATCTACAGTTATACATGATTAAACCCTTACGCAAAGTTAAAAACTCTATTTAACTAAAAATCCCTTCAAGTTTGTGTATTTCAGGGACGAGGGTTTGTGAAGGTCAAATTAGGCCCGAAATTGAAGAAACTCCCTAACTCCACATCACATAGCCTTTTGGATGCAGAAGCCTAGTTCTGGCATCCCCCAATACTCCCTCGGGTGAGACTGTAGCCTACGTTGAGCATGTTGTTACTGAAAGGGCTGGTAGTGTAGGGTTTTTTTGGTTAGTGCAACTAACTTTGAACCTGGGTCCAAGCCCCCTCAAGCCAACAATAATTTGTATCAATGACGAATTGTTCATTTGTGTAATGTAAATGAGGTTTCTCCCTTGAAGAGGCTTATTTTGAAGTCATTGATCTATCTATTCTTCTATTTTGTGTTATGGTTTAATAATAGTTTCCATGACTATCCCCACGTGCGAAGCAGGGGGGTTAGAGGGGGGGAGGAAGCCCTCTTGCATGGGGTCCAAGGCAACTCCTCGAGAATTGTTTTTTGGACCCTATATTAGGTGGGAAGACCTACCTATGGTTTTCTGCATGGGTTTCACACGTGGTTTTGGGAATGATAGTTTTCTTTGCATGGTATTTTGTAGATACAGTAAAGGGAACTACAATTATGTTCTAATCCATGGTTAATGGATTGGGATTTATGAATGCTTCAACATATATATATATATAATATATATAATAATTATATATATATATATATATATATATATATATATATATATTGTAGCATTGAAAGGAATATAATGAAAAATCAATATGGTAGTCCCAGTTTTCGGATCTAGGGGAAAATCTATGTGTATATTTGTTTTATGTTTTGTGCTCTCCTCATTGTTTATTTTCCGTTTTAAGAATTCGTTTTTAGATCATTTATGTACAGGGTTAAAACATACATACAAATTGTTATTCAAAAGAAGATTATAAATATCCTTGGAGCAAGGAAATGGACATATTTTAATTTTTGTAATAATTTTATATCAAAGACTTCTACTTTTAATATTATTACTCTATTCCTTTTGTGATTGAATGAATGGGTGGATAACTCATTAATTGAAGTCCTTTCATGCTTACGCTCAATAGGAGGCCCCCCTGAAGAGTTCTAATTTAGTTTATTTCTTGGTTATAGTTGTTGATTCACTTCATTAGTAATCTATTTTCCATTTCAAATAGTTAGATTCTCTCTATTAGTACTTTGTTTTTCGTGATTTTACATTGATTGGTTTGCACAGGTTTGAGCTCTCACATATGCTAAAAGATAAAAAAAATATTTCATTTCTTAATTTTCTTATTTCAATTGTTTTGTTTTAGGTTTACTAGTTAATGAACAGATTGATTCAAGTCACAACTACACATACTAGTAGTTCCTCAAAGTTGTATTTTAGATCATCACTTTCAAGTTCTATTTATTAATATAATTATGAAGCACTTAGATTAAATCTTTCTTTCTGTTGAATAGAGTAGAGACTTTAATTTCTAGCACTTAGAATAGCATTTCAATTCACTGCAAGTAGAATAAGATTTCAATTATGTTCATTAGAATAATATTTTTAATTCAATTCAATAGAGTAAATTTTAATTCTTGTCAATTAGAATAAGTTTGAATTCAACTCAATAGTATAAAACTCTCAATTGATTTCACCTTTAAGACCATTTTTTTCTTTCGAAATATTGATGGAAAGAACATGTGCATAGGAATGATATCAATTAATCTAGTTACACTTTGCTTCCACATAAATTACATTTCACTTTCATCTTTTAATAAAATATAGAACTCCTAGCATATACTGTGCACATCCACTTGACAATTACACGAACCTTAGTTGACAATTGATGAAGTAATTTAACCACCAATTAAATTACCCAACACCAATACCATCGTCTTTTCAATTTAGAATTTTGTTCGTATAAAAAAATAGTACTATTAATCAATGGATACACATAACTGGTAGTCATCATGCTGAAAAGTTGATATTATGATTGAAAACAAAAATAAAACACCCTGCCCATGTGTAATAAATATGACCTGCAAATATATGAAAATGGAAAATATGCCCAAGAAATATAAAGTTCGATCCAAGAGTATAAAATGAAAATGGTTCTTTATTAATATCTTTAGAAAAACCCTTGAGGTAGGGTAACACCATACAATCACTCCTTAAGGAAGGAGATCACTCCACAAGCCATCACTTGTCATTACAATCTTATTATTTTTGTTCTTCTTGTTAGCACTTCATAGTTTTCCTAGGTTGTGGAGGAAAATTACAAAGATGACCATAAACCACTTTCAAAGCTGGGATCTAGCCCTTCCAACTTCAGAGAGGGCTCTCTCTGTATGATTTTCAATCTTAGTGTTTAAATTTTAGATTAGTTATGAAATGACAAGATAGTTTTTTTAAAGTTTTGGTTGTAAAATGGAAGAGAAGTCCATTGGGCATGGAGTCATAAGGTCTTTAGTAATCAGTTAAAATAATTAGAGAAGTAGAAAACAGGGCGAGGTAGGAAAACTCCTGGATCTCGTAAAGTTGTTGTGGTGTGAATGAGATGAATAAGAATTAAGTTCAATTAAATATAGAGCATACACATATGAATTCTATACTTAATATCAGAAAGAAAACATGGATATTGTTTAACAACCCAGAGCAAAGTACTGAAAGTCAATTTGGCCCTTAATCTTCTTGTAAACAATTTAAGAAGGAAAAAATAAATGTGAAACTTGAAAGGAAATAGATTTACAAAGAGGGAAACATCACCATTTGTTTGACACAAGAATCCTAAAAATCAAACTGCCTCTATATTACTGAATTGATTACTTCAGAAATATATTTCACTGCTTACAACCACAAGAAAATCTTTTCTTCTTTCATAATCCAACCCTTACTAAGTCTTTTTATAAAATATTTATGGATTTGTCTCAAATAAATTTGGACTGAAAATAAAATTTATTAGAAAATAATATCTAGTAAAAACGTGTAGATATTTCAAAAATAGAACTAAGTAATAGGAAATCTAGACTATTTCTGATTTTCTGTTCAGACTTTGAGGTGAACTGTTGTTGACTATAGCTACTTTTTTGCTTCTTCTATTTGTTTGTTGCCAAAAATATAGGATATATGTTTATCTTTATTCAACCATATTTAGTAACTTATTCCATCATTCTTCACTTGGAATGGAAAAATTTACCATGCTCCTGAATCTCTCATCTACTTCTATGCATGTCTCAAAATTTGGCTTGTTAAGAAATAGATGATGGATTTCGTGCCGAATAAAGAGATCATGTTGTAGGCCTTCTATGAAAGCTTCTCCAATTATAGTTCCTCCGAATTTAGAAAATTTAGATGCATCTGTAGCAATATTACATAATTGATCTTGATATTTTTCTAATGGAATCAATTTTCCATTAGAAGCTCTTAAGGCTAGGAGCTCCTTTCCCTCCACTACATTGAATTTGTTGTTGAATCTTTTTACTTGTAATTCTAATTCTTTGCTCTTATTTTCTAATTTCACCATAATATTTTTCTTTTCAAAACTCTTTTGACTTCCATCAATGCATCTGTTCTATCTTAAATGTTGAGCTCTTCAAGCTCATCTTTAGTTTTGGAAATCAACATTTTTATAATCCTGTGTGATTCTATTGGTCTGTGCTCAATTTCAACTTTTGTCTACTCAATTATTGCCTTAAAATTCTAGATCAAATCTTCTTGCTAAAAAATGATATGAATATATGGCCACAATTATGTAATATTTACATTATTATTGTGCTAAATGTTGTGCTTGGCTTATGCTAATGTTTGAGTTGTAAGGGACTGATCTTCATATTTTTGAATTTGCTGAATTAATTTAAAATTGGTTTCTACCTCTACTGGGTATGCATTGTTTGCTCCGATATTGCTTTCCTCCATCTTTGTGAGTGCTACTGCTAATTTTTCATTTTCCTTATTTGTTAATTATAATTCTCCTAAGGCTTGGGCTAGCTTCTCAAAAGAATATGAAGTTGATGCTTCTGCTATTTGTTGTGCATTTTGTTGTGTTGATGTACTTGTTGCTTCCAATTGTTCCTTTTCCTTCAAAAGTGCTTCCATGTTCCGTTCCATCTTCTGGATTTGAACATTCTATTCAATTACTATTTTGAACATCTTTTCTTTTTCCATTTCGAGATTGGTTACTTATATGGCCTGAGGGTGCTCTATTGTTGGAAGCTTAAGTTGTTTCCTGAGGGCTTAAATATCTTCATTTTTTTTTTAATAATCTCCTCAACTACCTTGAGATCACTAGGATCATATCCTAGTTTTATAATTAAATCTTTTAAAGTTTTAATTCTGGTGTCTTTGGCCAGAGAAGACATTCTTTCAATCTTCAATTGTGAGTGCATATTATTTAGCAATGTTTGCAACTTGGAGGGAACCATGGATGAACTGGTTAGTGCCGAGTAGATCATTTCACCTGATTTCTTAAGAAAATTGATTTGATTGATTGCATGAAACTTTTTGGTATCAATGGAAAATATTAAAGCCTTGTAATCTTCTTCACTTCTAGGGGTTCTCACTGTAGGTTCCAAAAAGGCCATTTGGAACTGCCCCTTTTTTGTGTCAAATGAAGATAGAAACCTATGGTGGGTGGTGGAAGTTTTCTTCCAAAACTCTGAATATGTTGAATCCTTTAAACCTTCATTCTTCAATTTGATCTCCCTGTACCTTGCAAAAATGCTTTTTTGTGCTAGAATCTGAGATGTAGAAGAGATAGGAGACTAAGATGTCTCCTCTACATATGGGAAGGAGTACCTTTCAAAACCATTTCACTTTGCTCCTTTGGATCCTTTTCTTCTGAGGATTATTCTTGAATATTTATTACCCAAGGATCAGCCTTATTATTAGTCTTTGGATCTTTCTTTCTCCTCTTGAAGACACAAAATTTTGCAACCTGAGCTTCTGAATCTATAGGGGACATGCTTTCCCTTGACCTCTTGATTTCTTTGTCTTTTGGGATAGGATTTTACAGAGATGATTGATTGACTATCTACTCTTCGGCCTCTTGTAGTGTGTTTTTTGTCCACTGCTCCTAATTAGCATACTTATCTATCTATGGCCTAGGTGTATTTGCATATGGAGTGCTCTTTTTCTCAACTCTCAACTTTGAAACTATCCCTAAAGGATCATAGGACAATGTGAAGCTTGGTTTAAATTTCTTTTGCGTTAATATTTCCTCCACTTCCTTTGCTGCTACTCTAGTATTTACAATATAAGGCCATACATTTTCCTTCAATTTAAACTATGCCTTCATTTTATTTGATACAAAATGAAATTCATCCATGTTTAACATTTTTCTAGCATATTAAAGGACAAATACTTTCACTGACACAAACATTGGTAATATATAGGGAGGAAGCTTACACCCATAGATTCTAATTTAAGTATAATTATGGTATAAATACCAGTCTCCAACTTTTGACTGCTATGAAAGATGTAAAACCTTCTTGATCTTTGGTGAAATCCTTGGTATAGCATCACTGCTGAGTAGACACAAGGATGTATATAGAAACTTATCCACAAAATCGATGAATAAATAATCCTCTAAGTTTCTTTTGATTGAAGAAGTCCAATGAATGACTGATAATGGGGTACCCTAATCATCCATATTATGTAATTGGAATTTGAACATGTCTGCCTGGTAAGATAACATAAGATATACTAAAACTGATTGGTGCTTGAACACACTTTCAACTTTAAACTTGAGAAACTACTCATCTATAACATCTGATAAGAATTGATTGTAATTGAAAAGAATTTAAGGCTTATGACCAATTGGAAATACTCATAAAGACCCTAAGACTACCTCATCTACCCACTAGTCTGTATGATAACCTAATAAACAAGTAACCATGGAAATGACTTATCTTGACATCTCCAAGAAAATAGAATCAGAGTATGGGGGATTTGTTCTAGGAAATTCAAAATTCTCAAGTGGAAAACATTTGAAAATATGGGCTCGGTAGGGGAAGGTAAGATTTTTATATATTTCCATGAGTGCAACAATGGACAATGGCTGCAGAGAGGCCTGCAGATTTATCTGAAGGGCTTGAGAAATGATTTATGTGGAAATGGAAAACAAGAATTCATTATTTTGGGTGATATTGACAGTGATGGACATGCTAACATGTTAGGGGATCTCCCTGGTAAGAAGTCCCAATTAGAACTGAGACCGTTTGGTGTAGGAGTCCCAACTGTGGGTCGTATGCTATCACCTTAACCATAGTTTCCACAAAGGCAAGTAAGTGTTAGCCCCCTAATTTTCTCTCTTTTTTCTATTTTCCCCTTCCTAAATCATAACCATTTACCATTGTTTTACCTCTCTTATACACCCTCATCTTGCACTAGTCCAAGAACGGTGACATATTTCGTATGCACTTTATTTTTCATATTTTTAATTCAACTTAGCATTAATTAATTATTTATTACATGATTTCTTGCTTATAATCACTCTGTGTAACTTATCGATATCTCGAATGTTTATTTGGTAGTCAAGTGCTTACCGTGACCGTTGATCCTAGTGCAGGAATGGATCTTGCACCGATGCTAGCACAACAAATCCTTGCAGTAGATTTGAACCTCCTTGATCACCACCTCGTTTTGAGTAGCTTCAGCCATGACAGCAAGGTCGATCCAAAGGTAGCCAAGATCGAATTTATGAAGAATGAACAGGTGGAGATTGGCTACGGCCAGTTTTGTTGAACTGTATAATTTTGAAGGTCGAGATGCTAAATTCTGCATATGTTTATGTAATTGGTTAAACAATCTTTTTGGCCTTCGACCAAAGATCTATATAATGAAGAATGTAAATAGGATGAGATAGTTTTTTTGATAGATGTTTTGTATAGAACAGAGATACAACCAGAGAGGCGGTAACAGGCTTGTATTTTGTTATTGCCCGAATCTGGGCTAGACTATGTATTCACGCATGTATTTGCCTCAGTGAATTAATAAAAAGGGAGCTCCACCTCATGTTTTATACATTGCATTTATGTGTTTGAAGCTGATGAATTGATTAAAGTACTGAGCAACATTTTCTTTTGAAAGGGAAACGCACTGGTTGGCTAGGGCCCAACCAACCCAACACGTTTACCCTATTTAGTGTTTCTTGTAATTTGTGTTTATGTTTTCAAGTGTGATTCAATTTCCAGCACATGTATTCTTGTCTGAGTGAAAACAGATTCGTTGTGTGAAGTAGCTAAATTTCCTTTTCCTGCACCTGATTTCAGATTGGTTCCCCTGCCTGGTCCAAGCAGGAGAATTAAACCTACACTAGTGCGCGTTGGTGTGCTAGTCCTTTTCTGAAGTTCTATTTGGTTTTCCCCTCCTGGTCCAAGCAAGAGAAATGAACCTGCACTAGTGCACGTTGGTGTATGCAACAAGCCTTTCTAGTTTACTTTCCACAATATTCTTGCTTTCATTAAAGACTTCATGACAAGATAAATGTATATGGATTGTTTCTTTATTTCTGCACTATGTCAAAATCAGAAACATTCATTTTTTATGTGGGAAATTTGATTTAACAGTACAATAGCACTTGCAATAACTAAGCACTGATTTTAAGAATTAAATGCTAAGTGCAAGAAGCTCTGATCTGGTGCAAGGACTAGTTTCTTGTTGTTGAGCCATAGAAAAGGTATGTAATTACTACTTATTTTGTCATATTTTCCTTGAATTCATAATTCCTTTACATTATGAAATAAGTATATGGAAAAAGATTATGATAGAATCTAGAAGAATTGTATGCAACATAAAATGACTAATAATTACCCTTTCCTTATGCAGAAAAAGGAGAAAAGGGAAGATCGTTGTTCTAAAGGAAAAGACAAGACAAGGTTAACTGTTGTCCCTTTGACAGCGAACCGTATCCAAACAAGGCAATCTAAACTGGAGTGTATAAGCTAGGAAAAGGAAGAGAAGGTACCAAATCGGCGTAAAAGAACAAGAAGATAACTGAGAACTAACAGTATGGTGAATCCCTCAGGATCCTTTGATCCTGAGGGATCACTACCTTAATGATTCATTGTATCATTGATATCTCCACTCAATTGCTATAAGAGGAGGCAACATTGCTAGCCCAAGGGATGGAACTATTGTGGTTTTTATGAAATTTACTGTTGTAATTGAAACTTTGATCATCGACTCTCTCTAAGAGCGATTATTGTAACTCTTTTTTGATACGTAATATATAAACTTTGGCTGTTGTTCTATCTTTGATTCTAGAATAAACTTAAGCGGTGTGTCCCTGGAGGCTAAGGGCCTGGCCCTGGTGGAACACCTGCTCCTATATCATTATTTCCGATTCATGTGTGGTTTGATTTCTTTTACCCGCTCTGTTCAGTAATCTGATGTTCCATACTATTTTACATATCGGTTTTGTTATATTTCATTTCTACTTGGATAAGTAATGTTATTCTCTGTAACAAGAATGTTATGCTATTCATCCTAACTGTATATCGCATGACTGTTCCTTTAACAACTGGCATTATCATATAACATTGATGTTCCTTACAGATTACCATTGTTGTTCAATTACAGAGTAACTGTGTTGTATATTCATAAATAGGTATTACTGTATTTATCTTTGGTTTACTATGAAACATGATTGTTGTTCATTTGGATTGCTGTTCCATCGTGATCACAATTGCTGTTCCTTTATAACTGAGATTCGTACTTGTTATATTGGAATTCAGATTGCTGTTCCTTTTAATATAGGAATGCCCTGTGTAATATTTGATCTGAGTTATTGTACATTTACATTTGATTTAGGCTGCTGTTCTATATTTCATTTCCATTAGTTTGTTGTCCTATTTCCGATTGTTGTTCAGATCATTTCTAAAGTAAAGATTGTTACTCAATTCTAGTAGGATACGATTATTGCTTCATTCATTCCTGTAGGTTAAGGTTTTGTTGTTCAATAGATTAGTGTTGCTCCATTTCTTATCAGTTGAATTATCATTTCTTTGGTGTGCAGAACAATCTGAAACTATAGTGAACATTGACATACACTGTCCATTTCCAAGATTGATGATCTTTTCTTTGATTGCTTTTTCATTGTATAAGTTTACAAAGGGAAGAGTTACTATTACTGTACCCTTGAATGATAAAGTGTTGTAGCTTTTTAAATGCACGATTTGAGTTTTAATTTTCTTTCAGAAACTAGATTTTATTCCAAGCATCCGTTTACTCTTGTATTTCAAGCACTATACTACTAGCATTACTCTGACAAATGACTGCCTCAGACTGAGTACACTCTTTGAAATAACAAATCATTCCTGGATTGATAATTAATGTAGGGTAAATAGAGGTGAAAAATACCCTGTTTATTGCTCGACATTTTGGTGCTGTTACCGGGGAAGAGTGTAGCCATTTGTTTCCTTTTCAGAGTAGTATAAGTACCTGCTAGGAAAGAATTGGGTTTTGAAAACGGAAGGTAAGAACCTACATACGGAGCATGTAAAATTCCTACTCCTTTGCCCGCTTCCTTGCAGATTTGTTGTTGTTTTGGGTAGAAATCAATATTTGATTTGTGTGCATGACTAAGCAGAAAAATCCTGAAAAGAATCTCAAACCAATACCCAAGCCTTATAAAGCTAAGGGGCCAGTGACCCTTGGCCGTTCAACTTTCATAGACGAAATCCTGAAGAAATCAGAGTCTCAGCCTTCAGTAGGACCTAGAAAAGTTGCTTCTAGACAGCCTACTAGTTCCCTTCAGGCCACAGGATCACCATCTGTAGCCTTTGTTGAGGTGCATAGTCAAACCGAGGAGCAAGATTTTCAAGAAATTGAGAATTATAGCCCAAAATCATTGCAAGAAGGGAACCTTAGCAACTTCTATGAAGGAAGAGGAGAAACGAGGGAAACTGAAGAACCAAGATCTCATCTTGGAATAATTTAGCCATTAAGAAACCAAGATAAGGGGAGTGCTGCAAAAATCATTCGTAACTAAGTTGAAGAACCTCAAGAGTTGAAGTCCTCCGAAACATTAGGAACTTTCATCATCCCAGACAAAGGAAGTCCTTTTAAGGCCATTCCTTTTAAAGCCATCCCCCCTCCATCTAGGCAGCCTAAGAATACCCTCTTAGAAATCCCGGAAGGTTATTGGCACATATTTGACCAAGTGGCCCAGAACCAACCAAACACCCAAACTTCCACATAGAAATATCCCATTGTAGATACTGCAACCAATGCACCAATGAAGGAAATTCCTCTCCAACATATCCCTACATTTCATGGTCTAACATCATAAGATCCAGATGCATTTTTGTTTGAATTTGATGTGCTATGCAGAGGATATGACTATACCACTGATCCCCATAAGCTAAAATTATTTTCTTCTACATTAAAAGGAGTTGCTTTACGATGGTTTATGGGGTTTGGTGGAGGTGTTATAAATAAGTGGGAACAATTGGGAGATGCTTTCCTAAAGAAATATCAAGATTATTGTAGATCTAGAGAGTTAAAAAATGAAATATTTCAGATGGTAGCTAGACCTAATGAAATAGTAGAAGACTTTGTTGAACGTTTTCAGTATAATCTTCAAAGATCTCCTTATGCATCATTACCCTTACCTCATAATGTATTAAAAACAACATGAATTAAAGGCATGAAGGAACAATGAATTGAAAAATTGAATATTATGGGAAAATGAGACATTTATCAAGAGGATTTTTCTAACATCATTGATTTATGTATCAGGAGCTCACGAGGAAGCACAAGGCTAAAACCAGCAGAACATGACAGGTTTACAAGGGACAACAAGATCTTTGGAGAAGGAGTAACTCACGTAGAAATTGGAAATTTATTAGAAAATTTAAAAACTAATAAATTGGGAACTCTGATAATGCAACTCGATATTATGCAAGCTAAGTAGAAACAAGCAGAGGCAGAGCAAAATCTGGCAATCTTCTGTCCCAGATGCAAAAAGAAACACAACCACAAAGAGTGTCCATTAGATGCAGTTCAAGCTTGAGCCATTTGTACAAAAGACCACTCTACAAAAAGTTGTCCCTCACTTCCTGGTTTGAAAGCAGTGTACAAAGAAGCGAAAGAAGAACCAGAATCGGTGTACCTACTTAATCAACACCATCAATGGCAGCCACGACAATCAGGTATGTTCCTTGATCCAGCTTCTTTTTTTTAGCCTCCACAATATCATGCTCAAAAATATAATACAATGTGGCAAAATCAACCTCCTTTCTCAAACTGGCCACAACAACCATTTACTTCATCATCACCATGGCCGAATCAAACAAGCCAATGTAATTGGCCAATTTTTCCATATGCCCCTCCATATTGGCAAAACAATGCATATCCAGCACAATTATACCCTCCTATTTCATAGAGTCAAGCCTGGCAGACAAACTGGCAAAGACCGATGAATCAGTGAGTAGGAACCATTCCACTCCCTCAACCTACATTGCCAGCGTTGCAACAAAATCCATAGTATAACTTAAGATTGCAACTCCCAGCCCAACCCAACCCTAATCCAAATAATAGACTGGTTCAATCTATTCAAATAATGAAACACTAGAGATAGAAACCGATCTAAGGGAATGCAATGACCTTCAATTAAGATCTGGGCGCATTATAGAAATCGAGGGAGATAAAAAAGTTCAAATTGAAAATCAGTTACCTGTAGAACAACCGTTACAAGACAAAGATGTGGCTACAAAACAAACTCATGATAAAATAACCACATCTTCTCCCCCATTCCCAGAATGATTAATTATACCACGACCTTTAGAACATCCTGATTTTGAAATTCTGGGAGTACTTACAAACCTGTACATAAAAATCCCACTCCCCCAAGCTATTCAAGACATCCCAATACATGCAATGACTATCAAAGAGCTATGTATAAAAAAAACAAGGAGGAGAATAACAAATAACCCAACAGTCCAAGTAGTTGGCACCTTATCTGACCTTTTCTCAGGAAAAGAAACACCCGTCAAGTATGAAGACCCAGGAACAGTACAAATTAATGGACAAACCTTTTCAAATGCCTTAGTCGATTTAGGGGCTGCAATGAATATCTTAACAACTAGCACTTGTTGAAAACTGGGCATTACATGAGTAGAACCAACCTCCACTTTATTAGAACTGGCTAACCGATTAGTGGATAGGCCGGAAGGTACACTACATGATGTGATGGTATCCATTGATTCCTGGGAATATCCTACCGAATTTCTGATAATAAACCCTAAAAATTGACTTGATGGACACCCATTAATTTTAGGCAGACCTTGGCTTGCAACCGCTAATGCTTACATTGGCTACCGACAAGGCAGTATGACCATAACTAGAGGGCCTAATATAAAAAATGTAGCCTTATATCCTCCAGTCCATCCAAGTGTCACGATAATAAAAACTAACAAACATCTTGTATCATACCTTATTGAAAATATTAGATCCCCCTTAACTATAGAAGATGCCCTTGATTTCAAAAATCAAACAGAAGATGATACTATTAACAATTTTATTAACCAACTTGAATCTAGATCTCATATACAATGTCACATGATATAGGTAGCATTGGATAATGAATTGGAAGGAGATCCACTGAAAGAAACTCATGACCAGACGATACCTACTACTTATGTTTCAAATAGTAAAATTGTAGAGATTGAGCCAGGAAAAACCTTAAACATTAATAGTAACTTGACTCCTGAACAAGAACATAAATTGATCCAGCTACTGAAAAAATATAAGGAAGCATTTGCATAGGATTATCCAGATATGAAGGGAATCAATCCCCAGTTATGTACACACCACATTTATATAGAAAAAAAGGCAAGACCTATTCGCCAACCCCAAAGAAGACTTAACCCTCATCTAAAAGACATTGTGAAAGTTGAACTACAAAAACTTTTAGGTGCAAACTTTATTTATCCTATCTCCGATAGAAAATGGGTCTCTCCGCTTGTATTGGTGCCGAAAAAAAATGGAAAGTGGAGGATTTGTGTAGATTACAGAGAATTAAATAAAGCAACCCAAGAAGACCACTTTCCCCTTCCATTTATTGACCAGGTATTGGATACATTAGTAGGAATGAAATTCTTCTCTTTCCTGGACGGCTTCAGTGGATGCAATCAAATTCAGATTGCCCGTGAAGACCAACACAAAAATACTTTTACCTGTCCTTGGGGAACGTTTGCTTACAGAGTCTTACCTATTGGTCTATGCAATGGCCCAAACACATTTCAAAGGGATATCCTTAGTATCTTTTCATATTTAATAAATGAAGGGCTCGAAGTATAAATGGATGATTTCACACCATACAGAGATGATTTCGACCCAGCACTAGATACACTGGAAAAGGTGCTCCAATGATGTATAGCTACCAGATTCTGCCCAAGCCATGAAAAATGCTATATGATGATGACTAAAGGCCTCATCCTAGGTCACTACATTTCAGCAGCTGGGATACAGGTAGATCCCACCAAAATTCAAATAATCTTGTTAATACCCACTCCCACCATGTAGACAGAGGTACGCAGTTTCCTTGGATTTTCTGGTTATTATAGAAGACTTATAGAGCATTTTTCTCACATTGCTGCACCTCTATATGCACTAACAGGGAATGTTGATTTTGTATGGACAGATAAATGTGAAAATGATTTTGAGAATTTGAAAAATCTTGTGTCAATAGCACCAATAATGAAAGGTCTAAATTGGGACTTGCCATTTCAAATTTCATCGGATGCCTCAGACACAGCTACTGGAGTAGTCCTTGGGCAAGAAGAAGAAAAAAAACCATATGCAATTTATTATATTAGCAAGAACTTGTCTCCTGCTGAGTTGAAATATACTGTTACTGAAAAAGAATTGTTAGTTGTAATACATGTTGTAAATAAATTTAGGCACTACATCATTGGATATCTTGTTGTTTTATACACAGATCACTCTGCCATAAAATATTTAGCGAATAAACCAATCACAAATGGTAGAGTAACAAGATGGTTGATTTTATTGCAGGAATTCGATATCAAAATAAAAGACCAACTTGGAAAAGAAAACCCTGTAGCTGACTTTCTTTCATGAATGCAAAAACCAGTGGATGCAGCAGTAGTCGAGGATCAGTTTCCAGATGAACATTTGTTTGTTGTTACCGTCAAAACACCCTAGTATGTTGATGTTGCAAATTATCTAGCAGTAGGCAAGTTACCAAAACATCTGACTCCCAATGAATGGAAGCATATTGTTCATCGTACTACCCAATTTTCTTGGATTAGGGGCTACCTATTTCATACAAGGGCAGATATGCACATCAGGAGATGCGTTCGTGAAGATGAAATTTTTGATATTTTGAAAGCCTGTCATGATGAACTATGTGGCAGACATTTTGCAGATCGAAGAACTGGTCACAAAGTTCTACAAACAGGATATTATTGGCCCACAATCTTGAAAGTTGCAAAGAAATTTGTTCAAGCCTGTGATAGTTCTCAAAGAACAGGATGCCTTGGATAGTCCGACAAGATGCCTCTGAACCCATAGCTAGTTATTGAACCATTCAAACGTTGGGCGCTCGATTTTGTGGGCCCAATTAATCCATCATCAAATCAGAAAACATATATTTTGGTAGCCACATAATATGTCATCAAATGGGTTGAAGCAGATGCATTGTCAAGAGCTACAGAGGATTCCATCATTCAGTTCCTGTTCCACATATTCATGCGATATGGCCTCCCAAGAGACATAATCATGGATGGAGGACCACAGTTTGCTGGTAATAAAATTGTTGCAACATTGAAAAACTATCATATTCAACACAAAATTACCTCTCCATATCACCCACAGGAAAATGGCCAAGTAGAGAGTACGAACAAAGTGATAGAAGCAATACTGACAAAAACCATTGCCTCACATAGATGCGATTTGGCTACAAGATTGCTTGAAGCCTTATGGACATACAGGACAACATGGAGAAGCACTACTGGTTATTCACCATATCAACTAGTATTTGGAAAGGAACCCATCTTTCCAATCGAATTCAAAATATAGACCCTGAGAACAACAGAAGAAGTCAACCTAGACTTGAACGAGGCCTAGATTAACAGACTACAGTAGATTAACAAGTTGGATGAAATAGGCTCTCTACTCTCCAACATAGTGCATTGATCCAACAACACAGAACCAAATGGCATGACGCCCTCATAAAAAAGAAAGTCTTCCGCGAAGGAGATTGGGCGCTCCTATACGATTCTAGGTTCCAGGATTTTCCGGGGAAACTCCAGACTTGTTGGCTTGGACCATACTAGATCCAAAAAGTACATGATAATGGTATGATTACCTTAACCACCATTGATGGATTAGGACACACCTTTAAGGAAAACGACCACCGAGTTTGATTATACCACAAACCATTCACTCGGGAATCCTTCTGCCAGCAGCTCCGCGAAGACTCTGACATGTAGATTCTAGTTGAGGAAGAGAAATCTTCCCCACCTTTGGTTCATTAAGTGGTTTGATCGCTTTTACATTTTGTACATAATTTTTTTTATTTTCTGTACATTTTTTTGCATTTCTACAGTTTTTGCATTCTGTTGTTCCTTTTGGAAGGAACAACGTTTTCACTATGTTGTTGTTCCTTTTTCAAGGTGCTGTTCCTTTTTGAAGGAACAACACTTCTGTGTTTTTGCTGTTCCTTTTTGAAGGAACAACACTTTCACGTTTTGTTGTTCCTTTCTGAAGGAACAACACTTCTGCATTTTCTATTCCTTTCTGAAGGAACAACACTTCTCCATTTTTGCTGTTCCTTTTCGAAGGAATAACAATTTCATTTTCTGTTGTTCCTTTCCGAAGGTACAACACTGTCGTTTTTAGTTGTTCCTTTTTGAAGGAACAACACTGTCATTTTCTATTGTTCCTTTCTGAAGGAATAACACTGTCATTTTCTGCTGTTCCTTTCCTAAGTAACAACACTTTTGTTTTCTGTTGTTCCTTTCCGAAGGAACAAAACTTCAACATTTTTGCATTTTTTTGTGTTTGCGCCTGTTTTATTTGCTGTTCCAATTAAGGGACAACTAATGTTCCTCTCAATGAACAACAATTTCAACATTTTTTTTGTGATTTTGTGTGCAATCCTTGTTCTATCTTTTTAGAGTGCATTTTCTCCTTTGTGTGTTTTATCATTTAAATAATTTTTGAAAGTCATGGTCATCTAAAGCACAACTATACATCTATGCAATGAATACAAAAACTAGAGGATACCGAAATTAGCGAATTACATAAAAATTCGTTATCTTTAGAAGAAAGTGCTTTGAATTGATGAAATGAAAGAGGGAAGGACACAACTACTGATCACTTTGCTGTCATTATTCTACTAATACCGATATGATTGATTATTTTTATCATGATGGTTCTTTCTAAATCCCCATAATCCTCTTTGATCATTGAATAAGAATAAGGGCATATATATTTTTTCTATTGAGATGTTAAGAATTCTTCCACCATACCTACTCTTAAGGAGTGTTGAACCACCCTCTATATATAAATAGGAAAAGTTATATATAAAAGAAAAAAAAGAAGATAAAAATAATTTTTTTTAAATGATTGCTAACATGATTTGTAAGATGAAGGATAGGGGGTCTCATCAAGAGCCATCGTACCATGATCATAAGGAAGAAAGTGAAGTGGAATTCCCACTATGGCCACCACACCAGGGACATGATCCAAGAGGCACATCAGAAAAATAAAAAGTCCTTGGAGGAGGAGGTCTCATCATGAGCCATCCTGCTCACCTTTCACTCCTTCCTGGTGAATGGCATTGTGATTCATCTAGTTACCACGCCAGCATAATGGCCTCCACTCTGACATTACACATCACTTTCCTATGCATACACAAAGGATTATGGTTCCAAGGATGAAATAAACAACTTTGTCAAGGTTATGGACAATTGTGGGCAAAAAAGCTCTGTTGATGGTGTTGAAGTCAGATTTCTTATACACCAATAGCAATTATATAACCCTTCTTCTTATATCTTTATAAATCGTTCAAATGAGATTATGTATATACCCCTTCCAAACCTTTGAAACATGAAAATCAATCACAAATCAATTATGACGGAAAAAGTTGATAATGACCGTATCAGACCTTTTGTGCACGTCAGTTGTCCTATCCTCCAAACTCTCACATCATATCATGAAACTTCCTTATTTATTAAGCAATTCTATTTACGCCTCGATTTCGGCACTCCCCTCGTCACCGTAAACATGGCATCTCTATATACGTTGTTCCTTAATGACTCTGTACTATGGCAGTTCAACACGATGCTCCCTCATTTGACAGCTGAGGTTGGCCTATCATAATGTGGGGGGGGGGGGGGGCATAGGTAATCCCCATAATTCACTAACATATGGGTCAGCTCATCAATTGGAAGAATTAATGACTTGGGAATAGCAATGCTAAAAGGTATTTTGTTTTCCAATGTGCATGGCTTGTTAATTTGAAGTTATTTCCTTGAATTTCGCTACAAAATTAGCAGTGAGTTTGAAATTCGAACAACTTGTTGTTCCAACATCTTCTTTGTGCTTTTTTAACAGCCAACTAAAATTTGAACAGCCTGCTATCCCATTATTGTCTCTGCATTTTTACAGTGTGCTAACCATGAGAGGAATATCAATTCGCAGGGAGCCACAGGTATTGATAGTTTCTGATGCCGCACGAGAGGTCTTAGCAAGAGCAGGATGGCTAGTTTATCTTAACTGCACACAAAAATCCAACGAAACAGTGGAAATTGAGTTTTTACAGAACTTTCATGAACATTATTACATGGTGAGAGGAAGACAAATAGCAGTAACTGACAACATAATTATAGAAGTTTTAGGACTGTCGGCTATGGGATCGGTGTGGACTTTGAAAAAAGTGAGATTGTGGAATGCCATGGAAATCTTCCAGGATGAAGGCCAAAACTTGACTGTAAAAGGGAAGCGAGTTTTATCGGCAACCTTGGGAGAGCCATGGGCAGAATTGGCAAAGATTATCCAGAGCTACATCACTTGTGATGGTAGGAAAGATGTGGTAAGACCACGACATCTTAAACTTTTAGCTATGTTAAAACAAAAGTGCACTGTGAATTTGCCCGTGTTTTTAAATTCTTTATTGCATGATGTTGCCCGAAGCATGAAGAAGTATCACAACTTAGAATCGTTAGTAAGTCGCCATGGCTTAATACGGCTGATAGTTAGTCATAACCTTGCCCAAAAATAGAGCAGTTGGGAGGAACTGAATTTTGCAATAGATGGAGGGCTGGCCTTGCCAGCCCCAAAACGGAAACATGATACCGGTTTATCAAGCAGACCTCTAAAATGGAGGAAATCTATTAGAATGGCAAGAATTAGGGGAATGCCGAGGAATCGCCAAGAAGATAGTGGTCAACATGTAGAAATACACGATTCTGGAGATGAAGAACCCCCACAGCTGGAAGGTGGGAAGAACGAAAATGAATTAGAAGAGAATGACAAAGAACCGGAGGAAGAGACTGAACAATCTGGTCAGGAGGAAGAAGAAGCAGAGGAACGTAGTGGAAGTCCACTACAAAACCCGCTCCAAGAACATGAGTTGGCACAGATTCTGGCTAATATGGGCGAATATTCCCAAGAAAAAGAACCGTAGGAGCACTCTATTCATGGAAAAAGTACATATGAATAATTGTGTGATGAAGATAAGGGAGAAGAGGGTCACTCTGCTCATAGTATATCCAGAAGAGAGAATGATGTGGAAGAAGAGGAACAATCTGTTCCTAGTCAGAATACACTAGAGGAATTTCATGATGAAGAAGGGGTAGAAGAGGAGGTCACCCAGGAAGAAGCAGGGCAAGCTAGGGTTTCTACCCCTGCACAACTAGATCAACATAGCACTGAAGAAGTACCCCGAGAAGAAAATAAGGAAATTGGCCAAGAAGAAGCTATGACACTTGAGGAACAAAGTCCAGGCCCAAGTAAACAAACGACTGTTCCTTCCAGGGAAACATAAGAAATTAGAAAATTGCGAAAGGAACAACAAAGATTGCTTAGCGTGATTAAGCAACTTCGGTAGCAAATAAGGGTTTTGAAAATGAGGAGGAAGATAAATGCTCAGACAAAACCTCTTAAGAAAAATATTAAGAAGACTCACGACTAGCTTGCCATTCAAAACCAAAAGGAACAACACCTGGCTATTGCCCATGTCGAAGTACAAACAGATGATATATCGGCCTGTGACAAGGAAATTCAGTTAGAGGCACTGTCCTCTGAGGAAATTCAAACCATAAATACGAGACGAAGTAATAAGAATATTCAAGTAAATCTCCTACTTACAACTATTATATGGGATAATGACGCGACGACAGTAACTCTGCGAAAGGACTTGGTGCAAACCTAGCAGGTAGTAGAGAAACTTACAGAGCAGACTGTCTCTCGAGAAAAGTATGAGAAATTACAACATTAGCTGAGGGAATTCAGGGCTTCAAAGGATGGCGAAAGGAAGAAGAAAGAGTCAAAAAGGTAACCCATAGACTAGATACAGTCACCAAACAAATGGATACCCTATGCTCTTTGTACACTGACGTTCTAGCGTGTAGGGTGTTAGTGTTGGTCTTAAGCCCTCCATCAGTGATCAATAGCTCTTTGCATATGCATAGTTAGGTGTCTCATCAGTGTCAAGTTTGCATCCCACTAGGCATGCCATAACACTGAATGGAGGAGCTGGTCTTTGTTCCCTTCTTGGCTTTGCTGGATGAGGTTATACTACGATGTAATTGAGTCATACTTGTTGTTATTTTTGTCTTGAGGTCCCAGGTCTTAGGTCTAGGGTTTTGAGTCAAAATCATGTCAAGGTCATGAGTCAAGGTCAGTGAGTGCCCAGCAAGCCAGAGGGAGGTATGTACATATGTTTCATTGTTCTTTTCATCAGCTACAGATCATTTTATGCCTTGGATTTAAAAACCCTGTTTTTAAGTCCAAGGTCATGTCAAATTTGTAAAAATTTTCAGAAGTTTGCAAAAGTGCCGGAAACAACCCTGGTTTCTTCTCCACAATCCATCAGATGGTCAACCTGCAAAAAGAATGGAGTCAAACACATCAAAAGAGCTCATTTCAGGACAAAAAGACTCTAAACAGTGTTAAAAAGAAAAGCAAATTGAAAACATTAGAAAGTGGGTTCTAAAGTTAATTTTTTTTTTAAATGACCTTATAAAAGCTAATTTCCCTCTTTAGTCACTCTTATTGTGCAATTGAGAGTGAAAATTTCGTGCTAGAGGCAAAGAAGGGGATTTCGTGGCAAGTTTCAGCAAATTCAGTGCCTGGGAAGGTGCGCGGTCATTTCACAAGTGTGCGCGGATTCCTGGGTGGTGCGCGGCTCTGTGGTGAGTTTTCTGCTGAAGAAAAATACACAGGCGCGGCTCTGACAGTGGTGCGCGGCTTTTCTGGGGAGGTGCGCAGAGATTCAGGCAGCTTGCACAAAAACTCACCCAAACAGTAAAATTTCTTCCAAGTTCTCTCAAATTTGTCAAGGTATGATAATGTCATGGATGGATAGCATGTTTATGGTCATTTTTACCATGAGAAATTATGAAGAAATAGGTTAAATGGTTGATGTCTTTGCAAGCTTATGTTAGGTTGTATTGTTTGTTTTTCAAGGTAATTTTTCCTTTATTCCCTTCCATTAGTTTCCCATTATAAATTTACATGTGTTAGAGTGTCATTTTCATTAATCTTATTTGCAAATTAATGCTAGGCCCCCTCTCAAATTCCATGAAACCCTAACCCCTCCTAAAACCTATTTTAAACCCTAGTTTTCTACCATGCATCATGCTCAAACCCTACACTATTACACAAAACAAATTATATATGTAAATTGCACAGCAAAAGAAATGAAAACAAATATAGTAAAAAGAAAAGAAAGTGATGACAAGGCATGCAAACAAGAATTGTAAAAAAAAGAGTAAAAAAATATAACTTGCATAGCCTTATAAAAAACAAGAGAAAAATGTCATCTTGCTGTAAATATCAAAGGTTAGAATCTGTGTAAAATCATGACAAAATTTATCAAATGTACCAGCTGCTAGCTATAAAAAAGGAGCAGTTTTGCTGTGCTAGGGTTTGTCAATTAACATGGTATCATCTCCCTTTCCCTAGACTCTGTTTTCCTACCCATTCCCCTCATGAAAAACCTAATTCAATTGCCTATCCCATCTTCAAACTCCCTATGCAATTGAATCTCCTTCCCTATTGTCAAAACATGCAATGAAACCCTAATTCACTCATGATAAATGCAATTATGAAGCTGCCAGCAGCACTATTGAAAGACTGCTGTTGTGAAAATTGGTTGGCAGACTTTGTTAATAGGTTTCATGACTCCCTAACCCTAATTCCCTATATCCCCTCATTCCCCTAATTCCCTTGATACAATCCCTCTCCCCTCCATTGCAAAATAATCACAGCAACCCTTCCCTTCCCCTTGTAATCAAATACCCAAAACCCCTGTTTTCCATTAGCATTAATGGCCATTTTTATATGTGAAAAAATAGAGTATGCTTATGAAAGGCATGCAAAAACAAAATGAAACGAGCTGCCTGTTTTTTGCACATAAGTAATGCTGCCCTATCCTCCTATGCCCATGACATCCTCCCCTCCATCATGTAGATTTTCATTGTCCTTTCCCTTGATGTTTGAAAAACACAGTTTCCCTAAATAAAGTATTGATTTGCAAATGTTGAAAGATGGAATGACATATTTAGCATTATGTGATGTTTTCCTTCAGAATTCCCTGCTT